>JAJMFI010000107.1:0-36559 GCA_030574595.1 Ruyongia chambardii
AAATATAAAATTATATATTTGAACAATCTATTGCTTAATTATTTACCATCATTTGATATCCTAAAGGATCATTTAAATTTTTATTTTCAATCAAATTTTCACAAAAACTTTAAAATTTTAAATAGGGATTCAACTCTAAATTCATTTAATAGATTATTAAATATATCAACAGGTAAAATCGAAATTAATCCAAATACTGAAATCCAAGATTTCTTGCAATTATCAATTATTCTTTTAATAATAAAGATATCATCTGTTTATAGCTTAACTCAGTATAAAGACCCTGAGAATAAATTGTTAAGATATATTGATGCTGCCTTAGGATTTGGTGAAGTTGTTACCAGATCAAGTATTGCAAGTTTACAAGCTGTTATGCTTTTGAACGCCTATAGGTTATTTGTCAATGATATTAACGATGTTGACTTTTATTTCCTTAATCAACTATGTCAAGATTTTTCTTATGCCATAGGTTTACATAAAAACATTGATATTTTATACCAAGATAGATCTATAGAGGATAGGGAAGTATTGAAGAATATTTGGAAGTATCTGAATAAAGTTTGAAGCATTTTCAAATATTATTGATGGTAATAATGATGAGATAATGATTATTTAGAAAGTGAGCGAGAGAGAAGGAGAGAGAGAGGAGTGTGAGGGTATTGTTGGAGAGCGGACAAGATAGAGGAAGAGAGATAGGGAATTTGTGTGTCTTTGAATGCCAGATTTCCTGTTTATGTTGAAAGCACTTATTGTGTAAATTATTCATACCCACCTGGACGGTGAACTTTAATATTGGTGTATATATAATTGGTATTTTATTTGTTGGTTTAACTGTTTCACAATTTTTTAATTGCATATTGTAAAATTTATGATATAATAATAAGTTTATTAATTCTTTTGATAAAAATAGTTACATTCAATTTGTAATGAAATAATTTGCAACCTTTTCAGGTATAACTCTCTCTGAATTAGTAAAAATTCAAGTATTGAAAGCTGATAATCTAAATAAAATATCAATAAATCAATATCACAATTATCTCCAAACTTTTGCTTTTTTGATAGACGTAGAAGATCAGTTAGTATTTTATTAATCTTCATAATATTATTGATTACCTCTACTCTCTCCTGCTCTTTATAATTGAGGGGGTCTAGTAACCCATAACTTCTCGATACATGGTACATCTTATAACTGAACTAAGCATTCAATATAATATAGAATAATTTGCTAAAAGAATTATATTCCTAATTGTTTGATTGAATTTTAATCTTAAATATAAAATTCATATTTTAATGCTCTTAGATAATACATTTAATTTCATACCATGGTTTCACTTTTGTGTAAATTAGTTGTAATTAATCATATATTATCGTCAAAATTGATAATTAGAACCAATATAACATTTAGCAATAGATGCTTCGTACTTATAATTCAAAGTATAAATATATATTTTGTGAGATATCAAAATTACATCCGTTTAATGACTACATATTGGCTTTGAGATTATACTACATATATATGGTGTTTTCATGAATCATTTTTATGCGATCTTAAATTACTAAATTGGTTGTTTCCAGTATGTAATTTTGTTAATAATCAATCCTTAAGAGTTTCTCTATGTAATGGACTGAGTTAAGGGGATTATATAACGTCTTTCTATTAATTACAGATGTTGATATCACACTTTAACCTTTCACCTTTCACCTTCAACATATCATATATTATGATCATATCCTAATTTAACACTACAAATATTGGAAGACTCTCCCTATAAATATTTAAGTAATTTGACATTGCTAGTAAGGCTCAACCTTTGTGTCAGCACAAAAATTCAAGTTGTAAAAATCTAACTAAGTTACACAGCCAACTTCCTTACAAACACAGAGGAATTGATGTTTCATTATACCTGTAGGACTAGGATTTCAATTAAATTGATATATAAGCATGCTTCCATTAGAATCAAAGGGTTTCATCAGACTTCTAGTGTTAGGGTAATTCCAATATCTCCAGTGGATAACTTTTTAGAGGATCTAGAAGAAAATAATAGTAAGAGGAAAAAGCCCAAGGTCAAATCTTCATCCTCAAACGATGGAAATGATCATAATAGTACTGAAGGCGATGAAGAAACTGGTTGGGATCACTTCAAATCATTCTCAATGAAATGTTTAGAGACCTCTGGTATTACTTTTGCTTCATTATTCGTTCTTGGTGTGGCCGGTTTATCATATCATAAGTTTTATCAATATCATGTATTAGATAAAATGGCTACTGCTTTTGAAAAGGGAGATGCGGCATTTGAACTAAGTGCACATAGAAAGAGAGGTGGTGATTGGATAGAAAGACCTCAACAGAGTGTAATTGATGATATTGTGTCAGGTAAATTAGTTGGTAGATATTTTTTATTAACTGGAGAAAAAGGATGTGGGAAATCATCCATGATCTTAAATTCAATGCAATTAGTTGATAGTTTTAATTGTTCATATATTGATGCTCATTCTGACCCTGAAATATTTAGAATCAGATTAGGTAAGGCTCTCAAATTTGAATACCATGAGGATTATATTGGATCTTTATTTTCCATTAGAGGACCAAGAGATACAACTGCTCTATTGGATATTGAAAGAGCATTTAATAAATTAGAGGAAGTTGCTGTGGAAAGAGTTAAAAAAATTGGGAGACCATTAATTCTTATTATAAATAATCTTCATTTAATCAAAGATGATGAAGAAGGTGATAAATTAGTTGAATTGTTACAACAAAAGGCAGAAGCTTTAAGTGGGGCTGGATTGGTAACAATGATATTTAATTCAGATGATTACTGGCTCTATGAAAGATTAAGAAGATTAGCTACAAGATTAGAAATTATCAGTGTTCATGATTTTAATAGAAAAGAATCTGTTAAATCAATTATTGATACAAGAAAGAAATTCTTCAATGAAGAATTAAATGAAGATGTGGCTAATCAAGTATATGATTTAATTGGAGGAAGACCTCAACATTTAAATGAAGTCTCTAAACAACCAAGTTTGATTAAAGCATGCCATCAGCTCATTGACCGAGAAAAGACATGGTTTTTAAATAAATGTGGTTTATTAGGTGAAAATATGGATGATGATGTTAACGATAGTGGTAAATTTTCTTCTTCTGCTATGTTATTAATGAAAAAATTTGTAGACCTATATCATGAGCATGATTGTTATGATTTTATTCCTGGTGTATCAGATCATAAACTTCCAGAGTTACCATTATGGAGAGCGAGACAAATTATGACAAGAAATGATTTTATACAACAATATGACAACAATAATATATTTACCATTGATTCATTAAATTCATTTGTTAAAGCTGATTCAATTCCAATGATGAGAGGATTCATTGAAATTGCTTCACAATCTGGTTTCCAAGAGCTTTTAGATGAAACTTTGGATAGAGTTAGTGAAATCGAATCAGTAGGTAGAACAAGAGAAATTATTGCAAAAGATTTAGCTTTAGGTTCATATTATAAACTTAAAAGATTAAATAAGGATGACTATATAATCAAGATGCCATCTAAAGAAGAAGAAAAGGAAGAAGAAGGTAACGATAAATCACCAATTTTAATCCAACCAACTACTCATATGGGTCAGCAATCATTTTGGAAGAATAGACTAAGACCCTATTCAGATCCATCGGAAGCTGTTTCTTCACACCATGAAAGCTGAAGTTTGGACTTTGCTCTATATATAAATGAGTAATTTGCAGTCTATAGTAGTCCATGAGAATAACCAGTATATTAATTAATTAATTTATGAATACTGTTCATTTTTATTATAGTAACACTAGCAGTAGTAATAGTATATAAATGAAAAGAGGAACCAAAAAAAAAATCACGCATCATCGAAAATTAGATCAAACTGCAACAGAGAACAGCGATCAACAACCAACTAAACAAAAATAGTAGCACTTTATTGACACAGATGAGCTCAATATCGAAACATAGAATCCCCATGCCACTGATTAAACCACGATCAAGAAAGCCAAAGGAATTAGTAATTGGAAGTTTCACAAATGTATTTACATTGAAGCAGTTTGGTTATTTTCTATTATTTTCCACTTGGTCTGTATTCATTGTCTCAATGCTATTTCTTTTCAATATTATCACAATATCAAAGGCAAATGTGAACTCAGACTGGCCAATTGATAACTATTACCCAGTTGCTGTTTTGCTAATACCGCCTTTTGCTTGGCTATGGTGCTTTATTGGTTGGACTGGGTTAAAATTATTCAAACATTCAAAAGGTAGTGGATAGGCTAGAAGTAAAGAAACTCTATAAATTCAATTTGAAAAGAAAGTATCTATACTATAGACAAAAAAAAAGCAATTTGTCAGCTTATATAAATAGAGAATTGAACCCATCTATTATCAAGAAGCAACTCATAATTATTCAGTGGCTATCAGTTTCTGAGCTTATCTTTCTTTGATCACTAAAACTACAACACCCAAACACCAGATATACAATGTAAAATTTTTCACATTGTTTTTTTCTAATCTCATCTCATCTCTTTATATTTACAAAGTGAATTATTAAATTGAATAGAATCAGTCATAATACAATGTCTTCCAAAGTAAGTATATATGACACCAATTTCCAAAGTATTGTTCAAAAAGTCACTATTTGGATATTGTACTAACTATCCTAAAACAATTGTTGATTTTATTAAAATTAGACACCAGAAAAGCAAACCCCAAACTATTCATTATGTATACCAACTTCTGTTATCAGTAGATCGAATTCAAGAAACTTACAGCAAGCAAGCTCAATTTTATACCAAATAGCCAAAGTGGCTACCATTTACAATATTGGAGAGATCATTATTATGGATACTTTAAAAGAAATAGAACCAGTGGTGAATTCAAAGGATATAATTATTGAAAGTAATAATAATAGTAATAAAGATAAAGGTAAAAAGATTAAGTTTGATGATTCAGATGAGTCAATGAATAAGGAAAACAGTGATAAAAATAATAATACAAAAGATTCAGTAAGCGAAGAAGCTATGATCATAGCAACGATATTACAATACTTTGTCTCTCCACCATATCTTGTTAAATCAATATTTAAACAAAATTTTTTAAAGAATTTTATCTATGCAAAAAATTTCCCAACTTTAACCAATTTACCATTCATGCAATCAACTGTAACTGAAAACAAGAAGTATAGAGAAGGTATTACTGTGACAATGGGTAAAGTTTCTAAACCAGTGAATAAGATTGGTAAGAAATCAATACCATTAAAGACTACTAAATATGTTAATATTGGTTATGAAGAATATCTAAAATTAGAGGGTCAACAAGTTCCAAATAATGTTAGAGTTACTGTTAATACTGAAACTAAAAAAGTTGTCTCCCCAATAGAGGCTTATGAACATGTTGGTGCTAAGTCATCATATGGATATCATGTTAGAATTGCCAAATCATTTACATCTATCTTCACGGAATCTAGTTACCCAGATGGTTATTCTAGCAGTTTCTGGGTTAATAGTGGAGATTATTTCCATAACAAAGCCAATAATACTAAGTTGAAGGAAGCAGATTATACAAAGGTAACAGGTACAAATGTATTATTGATTGTTGGTAAATGGAATGAAATTGAATATTCATTTAACAATGATAAATTGGAAGGTGTTGAAGATGCTAAAGAATTCTTTGATGGTGAAATTTCCATACCGAAGAACACTAGAATTGAAGATGGTTCCATGATAGCATTAACTAAGCTAAACCTATGAATTCCATAATATCCTTAATGTACAGCTTTTTCCATATATGACACTCTCTCTACTTTTCTTAACTAATTAAGTTTGTGTCACCCGCCGCAACTGCAAACCCGGAAAATTTCCCCGATCTTTTTCCATAATTTGTGTATTAAGTTTTTTCATATATAAATTAAATAATTCATAATTGCTAGTTTTTCTATATATTTATACATTATTCTAGAGAGTGATTCAATCATGACTGGTTCAAAGGAAGTTAAAGATGTTAAGAATGTCAAGAATGTTAATGATGTAGATGTATCTGAGTTCATTGCTGGCCCAGATGAGAATTCAAGAATGGAAATCTATATCCGTTTCAATGGCGATGACGAGAAGGATTATTGTTTCAGCGTTGGTATTAATGATAAATTTGAATCCTTATTAAAGATTTTTCAATCTTTAGAAATCAGCTTTAGACCAAGCATCTTTTATAATCAAGTTCCAATCGGATTTCAAATCTCTACAGAACCTGGATTCTTGACCCTTTATGGTGGGTTATTGTTTAATTCAAATGCTGATTCAAAGATTAATTTGAAGCCGGTTAATTTGACTGATAAAATTTCTGATAAATGTTGGCCTGGTCAGTTAATTATACCAGTTTGGGAGGTTAATAATTCCAGAATTATAACCATTGTTTTGTTATTGATTTGGTTATATACTGATTTACCTGATTTCATTTCTCCAACTCCAGGTATCTGTTTAACTAATACTGTTAGTAAGATCTTAAGTAAAATAGTCATCAAGTATGGTAATGAATCAATTGCAAGTGAATTATTAAAGGAAACTGAATTAAATTATTTCTCTAAATGGGCTCAAGCTTTATTCTTTCTATTCCATGTTATAAAGGCCATTATTATATATTGTGCCTTATGGTCTGGTATGATCAATCCATATAGTTTAAACCCAATAAAGAATAGAAGAAGTTTGACACCAGTTAAACAAGATGATGAACAAAAGAGAAGTCAATTGATCTCTATTGGATGGACCGGAACTAAAAAGGGTACTTTGGATGAATTTAAAGATTATTTTAGAGAAACTGAAGTTGAAAGACGTGGTGGTATTGTTAAAGCCTCTAAAAGTGGTCTTTTCTTATTAATAAATAGTCCTGGTGTTAAATTGGGAAAAGGTGAAGGTTTTGATTCGGATTTAAAGAATAGGGTTGATGTTAAACAACTATTAGATGATCCAACTAACTTTGTCTTAAACTATGATTATATTGCTACAGTTGGTGAAGATTTTGAAAAATATTTAGATGCTAAGAGTAAAGATCATAATAAGGATATTAAATTATTCAGAAGATTCGGTACGTTCTTACCAAGTGAAAACATCAAAACCATTGCATCAAAGAGAAGATTTGTTGAACAAGAACAAAAGAAGGATAAATAAGCTATTTGCATACGCAATGATAATATATTTTGTCGTACTAGTTTATCAATATTTGAATCCTTCCCACCCTTACAAAATGAGAAAGTTCATTTTTGTGTAAATATCCAATATAATCTGTTTCAAAATTTATTTGTTGTAAATTTATGTGGTTGTAGTTTGATCTTTTGAGCTGATAATTTCATTTAGTAAGAGGGGATATAATAGTAAATATTATAATAATAATAATAATAAAAGTACATCTTTTTTAAATATGAATTCGATCAATTCAAATATCAGCAGTATTGAACTACATGATATAGCGGATGATATTGAATCAAAATCGTTAAGTCAATTGGAGGAAGAAAGAAATTTGGTTGTAACATTATTGTTAAATATGTCACAAAAGATACAAAATGTTGATAGATTAATTGAGTTATATAGTGGCTTAAATGGATTCAATAACAATCGTACCAATACTGATGAGTTGCTAATATTAGTTAATTCAAGAAACAACTTAATAGGGACAAACAATATATACTTAAAAAGGTTAATATTATTAGATGAATCGATATTGAAAAAATTAAGTCAATGAAAATAGATACAGATATATATATATATTATATATATATGCATATTGCAGATTAATTAATATCATCTTCTTGATATTTGGGTTGAAGGATATATAAGCTATATATATTAATAAATTAACTACACAATGTGGGATTACCCTGACTATGCGGAGCATAGGAAATTAGAAGTGTTTATCGGATATAAACATGATCTTATATAAACTAAAACCTATACCAATTACGTTCGAATAGAAAGAGAGACTAACTGGGAGGAAGAGAGTCTGTGTGTGCGTGAACGTCAGAGAGGGAAAGAGAATCATGAAAAGATCCCCCTCTATACAGATTAGAAACATTTCCAAATTGGCATCAAATTATACACTGACAGAGACATGTCCTAAACCTAAATTTATTACTCAAGAGACCTTCTGCAAGTGCACCTACCCAAAGGACAAACAGATAGATGAGCAAACCCCATTAAATGGAACAACAACCTTAAAATACAAACATGTACTCATATTAACTAATAAGGATCCTAAAGAGTGGCCATCAAAATTAGAATTAGAACCTGGATCATTGATATCGGAAATGGCTCTTTATAAAAGAAAAGTATTATCACCAACTCATCCAGTTTTAATTACAAATGTAGCATTAGATAATGATTCATTACCTACTAATGAAGATTTAGAAATGAATTCTAATAATGATGACAAAGAGGGCAACAAAATATTAATATATCCCAATAATCAAATCTATAATATTAAACCATCTCAGGTCAAAGAATTTATGGAGAATTGTCTTGTTCCCAAATCAACGGAGATGGAATCTATTACTGATAAACCTTTATTCAAATCAGTACCCAATAAAAATCCAATAATATTGATCTGTGGTCATCTTCAAAGAGATATTAGATGTGGTTTAATTGCTCCTATTTTGAAAAAAGAATTCGAAACCAATTTGACAGCTAAAGGTTTACTTTATAATAAAGTAAACAATACAGAAGGTATTAAAGTTGGTATAATTAGTCATATTGGAGGTCATAAATATGCTGGTAATGTTATTTATTTTGATAGAGATGGTCTATCAATTTGGTATGGAAGAGTTACCAATAATGAAGTTGATGGTATTGTTGAAGAAACAATTTTGGGTAAAAAGATAATCAAAGACTTATTTAGAGGAATATATCAATAAGTCATGACTATTTATTGAAGTATCAATTAATTATATCTGTCTATTTATACATGCATTTATCTATCTATTTATACATTCATTATATATTATATTTATTCATTAATTAATTATATGCACTGTTTATTTATTCACTTTTCTACATATTAATATATGATAGTAGTGTTACTAAACATCAATCGTTCTTATCAGTATACCTTCATTCCCTTTACCCAATGAACCATATAAGTGAACGTTTTTATTATTGAAATCCATATCATTATTAAAAGAAACAGGATCTTGATTATCTTTAAAACCAGAATTAAACTGTATGATTGAACTTGAACCACCATATAAAACAGTATCCTCAATACCAGATCTATTACACAATACTAATGTAGTTTTCTTTATAATATTCTTGTTTTGATCATTAGTAATGCTTTGTTCATCTTCACTATTAATTGTTGATTCAAATTGATCAGTCTTTTTAGAAGTTGATTTAGTCAATTTAGACTTTAAGTTCATGAAATAATCTATAAAGATGTTATTATAATGATTTAAATATGGGAAAAATCTCAAAACCCAATAACTAATCAAACTATAATCAGGCTTATCAAGTTCTTTAAATTCAGTTGATCTAATAATTTCTGATTTAGTAATTCTTTCTATATCATCTTTTTCTACAATATCGATCATTATATTTGAATCTTGTGATTGAAATAAATCCAATTGTTTTTGATAATTAGTTGAAATTGAATTTAATTTAGTAATATTTTCTTTCAATTCATCATTAATAGATGGTGATGATGAATCTAACCATGCCATTGGACATATAATTAGATCTGATTTATTCTTCAAACAAAAAGAACTAAATTCGAATTTATTAAACCCATTTGGATCGAATTTATAAGGATTTAAATCCATACAGATACCAATACTGATAATTAATTCTTTACCCGTATTATTATCCTTTATTTTGAAAGTATTAAAACCTGATCCTTCCTCTGACCCCCATATATAATCAGTATCATAGAGAAATGATTTTCTATAGTTATGAATGATTTCACCTTTATTATTCAAAACAATAGCGGAATTATAGATAGTTTTATTACCATTGCTATTAGATTTATCAATTGATACCTCTGGATAACCTACAATTACATGACAATTTAATCTTTTTGATGTCTTTATAGCCCAATCAATTGATGGTCCATATTCTGAAGACTTATCTGATAAATGTGGAGATTCTAGATATGGAGTAATATGTGATTTGTTTTTAAAATTATAACCAGTAAATGCAAGTTCAGGAAGTATTAATAGATCGATTGATTTTGAATGTTTAACTGAGTTATCAAGTGCTAAAGATAGTATCTTATTTGCTTTAGAAATGTTTCTCTCTACTTGACCAATGATAGGATTTAACTGTAATGCAGCAATTCTCATTGTTCTTCCAATATGCAAATAATAAAGAGAATGAATAGCTAATTACTATATCATTAATATCTCTTCAGTCTTATTGTTATTGTTACTATTACTATTATCATATTTTAAAAATGAAAATGTACATTATATAAGCACTTACTAATCAAGTTCTTTTTTTTTTTGTTCTTCAATTAATGTTTTTTTTTTTTTTTTTCTAAAATGGAAATTGATCAAATCCACAAAGGAACTCATTACTACTTATTTAATTATCTAATAGAATTTATAATAGGAAAGGGAATTAAAATGTCTTCTGTGGAAGTGTTAGGGTACAAAGTACAGTTGATTTTCAAAGATACTAAAGTACCTAATGTTAAAGGTTATGTTGAATATGTTGAGAATAAAACAATTACTGTAGACAATCAAGCATACAATGGTTCAGATTTAAAAGATTTAAAAGTCATTGGAATGCCAAAAAACATCAATAATAATAACAGAAAGACCAATAATAATGGTAATTCAAATAATAACAATTCTTCAGTTTCTGATGGTTTAAGCATTCAACAAATGAAGGAACAAGATTTTGATTTTTCTACTTCAACTGCAAATTTTAATAAGGAGGAAGCATTAAGAGAATTTAATGATCATGATGAAATTGATATATCCAATAGATTAGTAGGTCATAATAAGATCAAAGTTAATTATGATAATAATGAGAATGTTTTACCTAATAGTAATAACAACAAATCTAATAATAATGTTAAGAATAATAACAAGAATAATGATAATAAGAATAATAAGAATAATAACAGTAGTATTGATAATAATAGTAACAACAATAACGGCTCAAATGATGTAACAAACATTAAACAGAAAATAAAGAAGAAGAATAATGGTAAAGTTACCAATTTTATTAATGAAGAAACCAATCAAGTTATACCATTTACTACACCAATTCAATTATTAGAAATTGAAAGTTTAACAAATTCATATTTAAATAATTCAATAATTGCGGAAAATTGCAGTAGATCAATTAGTTCAATCATAATGAAAATATTAGGTGGCAGTTCAAGATTAAGAAATCATAATGAATCACCATTAATCTTATTAATAATTGGTGATAATAAGATAGGATTTAGAGGATTAAATTTAGCAAGACATTTATTAAATATAGGATTAAGAACAGTAGTATTCTTAATGAATAAAGGTACAACATTTTATAATGATGAATTTAAGGAACAATATGATACTTATTTAAAATTTGGTGGTATACATTTAAAGGATATTAAAGAATTATTTGAATATTTTGGAAATAAACATCCAGAATTAATAATTGATAGTATTCAAGGATATAATACATCAATTGAAGATCTTTATGATGTTGAATTAACCAATTATAAGGAACTTGTACCATTTGTTAATTCATTATCTAGTAATATATTATCATTAGATATTCCAACAGGTTTAGATTCAGGTTCAGGATTAATTACTAATGAAGAAATTGGACATATTGAAAGTAAATTTATCATTAGTATGGGATTACCAATTAATGGTTTAATATTGGCATATAATAATAATATTCAACAAAGTGAAGATTGGGTTCATTATTTAGTTGATATTGGAATTCCACAAATTGTATATAAGAAGTCTACTAAGAAATTCCAAGGTTTGATGAAGGGAGAATGGGTTATTAAGATGGATATTAATAGATCATAGATATAATTATGTTCATACTTAATACTTAATGCTTAATAATATATCATAGATATAATTATGTTCATACTTAATACTTAATGCTTAATAATATATCAAACGTCTAATGAGTAAAGTAGAATATCAATATCAATATAGTAGTATAAGATCACAATACTTCAAAATTTTTAGCAATGGTAATATTTTGAAAGACTAGCGCAGGAACGGGTCTAGTCCATTAATTTTACTCTCTTTTGAACGCCGATACGTTCCCGTTTTTTTTTCTTGGTATTGGACGACTGTTAACAACTCTTTGTTATCAGATCAATCTCTGTCTAAGATTATGGTAATGTGACAAATTGTATATATACAACTGGCTAATAGTTTGACAACTTTTATTGAAATCAACTTCTTGAATCAAACACGTTATAATAACTGAAAGCAATTATGAATATTATAATTGCCTCATATAGGATGAAAACACCCACCCCTTCCTCCTTTATTTTTTTAGAAATGGATGAGCCTTCCTGACTCTTGAAATTTGAGTCTATCTACTGGAAGTCCTGGAAGAATGAAAGAGGCCTGGAAGCTCACCCTCTCTAGAAGGAAGCTAGAGGGAGGCTAGAGGAGGGCTAGAAGGGAGCTAAAGGGCATCTCCACCTAAAAAAGCTAGTCCCCTCTGCCTAAATTGTTAGGCAGTCTAGACCGATCCAAGCCTGAAGCTTTGAAAAAAAAAAAAAAAAAAAAGAAGATAGTCAAAATTTTTAAATGAAGGACACATATTGATTTATACTATTATCAATATTTGTCGAATTTAATTGCTTAATTCTCTTTACTCTGGTCTAACAGGCCATCATTACTAATAATTGCTATATAATAGGGATACACTTCTTAGGATTCTTTAATTGCTGCACATCTGTTTAATCCCAATTTCTTATTTTTTATTTTTTTTTTGCTCTTGTTAACTGTCACGAATCCATTACCGTTGTACACTAAATTTGTATCAATTTCAACTATCATTATATTGATCATTTATCAACTTGCAAATATATATCTATATATATATATATATTGAAGTATAAAAGGAGAAATTTATACTTTTCATTATCATATTTCAACATTTCAATATTTCAATATCTAATATTTAATATCTCATATCTTATATCCTATACCTTAAATATCATATGATGTTTTTATTCAAAAGATTAGTACACCCAAAAAGGATTCTATTAGTTATTATTTTAATAGTTATAATACAACTGTCAATATCTTCAATACCCATCAATCTTGGATCAACTACCTATTTAACATCACCATCATTTGTGAATCCATTAAACGTGGATAATAATGAAAATGATATCAATTCAAAGACTAATTCTAAATCCTATAATGAAAAAGATTATAATAGTTTATTACCTGATCAATATAATAAATTAAGCTTTAAAAATTCAGAATTACCACATCTATTTATTATACCTGATTCATATAATAATCATCCAAAGGCTTATGATTATGATCCAAGATTTACTAATGGATTATATTTAAATTATATTAAGAGAAATATTGATAAAGGTCAAAATTTAAAATTACCATTTTCTTGGTATGATTGGACTGATTTATCAACTGAATTAAATAAATATATTAATTTACCAAATAATCAAAAACCTGATTGTCAATTGGTCTGTGCAAATTCTTTTAAAAAGGAACATATGGTTGAAATGATTAAAAAATTTAATAATGGTTGGAATAATGATATTGATAAGTCTCTATTTACACCGGAAGAGGCTTCAATTAAGAGAATTGGTAGTTATATTAAATATAAGGATGATTATTGTATTGATGATAGATCGGATAATCAACCTGGTTTTAGAATTTTTGCTAATAAATTGAAATCAAGACCAAATGTAAAGCAATTACAAGCAAGATCATATCTTTACTCAGAGGCTAAACCACCATTATCTTTAACTTTTGTTACTAAAAAAGGAAATTTACAATATTATACATTAGATAATTCAAATACAAAAACAAAGGAAAAATTTAATGTATTTAATAGTGGAATATTTAAAGAATGTATTGAAGATTTTAAAAATTCAAATGAAGGTAATGAAAATATTGTTATTGATTCAACTAAAGAATATAATGAATTATTGAGCAAAATGGAAATTGATGAAAATAAGATTAAATTTGATAAATATAGAATAGATTTAGATCATGAAAGATTTGTATTTGATGGTCCAAATTATTTAGAAAAACATTCTAAGAATATTGAACCATTATCCATTCATCAAACAAAATTTATAGAATCATTAACTTCAACATTACCAAGAAATGAAATGACTTTAACAAAATATTTCCAAGAAGTCCTATTATCAAGAGCTGTTAAAGGTGTCTATGGTGGTCATTTTGATTGGAGATTTTTCAATGGTGAAGTTTCAAGACATGAACAAAAAATTGTTTTATCAAGAATCTTAAAAGCTTGGTTTCAATTTACTTTGAATAAAGGTATAATCTCATGGATTGCTCATGGTAATTTATTAGCTCATGATTCAAATGGTATTAGTTTCCCTTGGGATGATGATAATGATATTCAATTACCATATCAAGATTTTGCTAAATTATCAGAGTTATATAATCAATCATTAATCATTGAGGATCCAGAAACTGGTTATGGTAGATATTTTCTTGATATAACAGATTCAATAACTCATAGAACAAAAGGTAATGATAATAATCATATTGATGGAAGATTTATTGATACTCAAACTGGTCTTTTCATTGATTTAACAACATTAGCTGTATCTTCACAACCAATTATTGAGAAATATTCTGATGAATATTTTTCTTTTGTTAAAGAATATGGATATAATAAGACTGATAACCTAATTAAAGATCCAAATTATATTTCATCAATTTATGATCCAATTTCAGCTAGCGAGGTTAATATACTGAGAAAGCAAAATTTAGAGCTTTATAAAATTGTGACATCATTACAAAGAACTTTAAGAATGAAATTAAATTTAGAGGAAAATACTTTAAACTCTGAATTATCAACAGAACAGAGATTTGATATAAATTATAGAATGCAAATCTATAATTGTCGTAATAGACACTTTCTATTTTTGAAAGATATTTCACCATTAAGATTTACATTCTTTGAGAAAGAACCTGTTTATATTCCAAATAATGTTTCAAGAATTTTAATGGATGAATATAAACCACAATATCTCTTAACTGATACGTTTAAAAAGCATGATTTCTTAGTACCATTAAGATTATGGATTGATGGTGAAATTATTAATCGAAAAATTGATGATTATGAAAAGAAAAATGACAAAAATTATCTAACCATTGATGATTATAAAAATCTATTGGATAATGATGATATTTTACAAGAATATTACAAGACATATGAAGCTACACTAATTGCCTTTAAGGAAAAAGAGATCCTGTTAGATGACTCATTGAGCGTAGAACAGCAAGATAAATTGTTAGAGAATTTATTGATGAATAAAAAATTCGATTCATTAAGAACAGATTTATTTATTGATAGATTACAAAGAAGAAATGGCATACCATATAATAAGAATGAAATTTATAAACAAATGGTTGCTGAACTTGAGATTGAAATGAGTGGTAATATTGATTATCAAAAAATAGGTTATACAATTGATAGCGCAAACCACAAATATGATCTAGATGATTCAATTGATTATAATACAGTTGGTATTTCCTTCCTTGGTGGTTTACAAGAATATATTGATTCAGAAGGTACAAATGATATTGATGTAGATAGAAAGGCACAAAGAATGGCTAGACTTAATAGATTAAAGGATAATTCAATTAAGTTGAAAGAAAAGGAAGATATTGCAATGGAAAGACAAAACCTGTTGGATTCTCTGAGGAACCAGTAACTTTAGACAGGGTATAAATTCTAGATGAAAAATAGTTCATAGTATACAAACTTAGTAATTTTAAAGCGTAAACTGATTTAAATATTGTGAAAGTACTGACAATATTATTAATATTGATTGAAGAAAATGGATAAAACATTTTAATTCCTTAATCTATTTCTATTTATTCCATAATCTATACGAATGATAATATTCCTTGAATTTTATCATTTAACATATACACTCTTCCCATTGCGAATTGGGTGATATCCTTTACCTTTATCACTACTGTTCCCAGCCTCTGAACTATTGATATCTAATACTATTGTTTTCCCAAATTCTGGGGTAAATACATCATTTATTTTATCGTTACTCTTTGCCAATTGCTCCATCTTTAATTTTGGTTCGAGGAAGTGTTCTGAACTTAATACAAATGTACCCCAATGAACACCCAAGACTTTTTGAGCATCCAAATCTTTCATTATTTTAAAACATTCCTCTGGGCTCGTATGTCTAGGCTTTTGATGCCATTCTGGACAATATTGACCACACGGTAGCATCGCAAGTCTTGTTGCTTTACCATATTTTTCTGCAATTAGTTTATATAAATCATTCACATAACCAGTATCACCAGCATGAAAGAATATTGGTTTGCCATTCTTTATTACTAGAAATGAACACCATAGGGAAATATTTGAGTCTAAAAAGTTTCTAGCTGACAGATGCATAGCTGGAGTACATGCAACTTCATAACTGTTGTTTGGATCCTCTGGGACATCTAACTTTGCCACATCCCACCAATCTAGTTCAATTGTATTATAAACACCTCTTCTAGCCAATTCCTTTCTAATACCCAATGGAACAATCCAAGTGGATTTATTTTTAATTTTATCAACAGTTTCAAAATCTAAATGATCTGGGTGATTGTGAGAGACTAATATGAATCTTGGGGTTGGTAGCTCCTCTATTTCACATGGACTTGGGGTGATACGTCTTGGTCCAAGATATGGATTAATAAGATAGTTACTGAATATTGGATCTGTTAAAATATTTAAGCCACTTATTTGAATGAATGCGCATGATTGACCTAGCCAAGTAAAAGTCATTCTATCATTGAATTTTGGCAATATTGAAATATTTAAAGCATCTTTGGGATCAAAACCGAATGAAGAGCTTCTTAACAGTTCGAAGTCAGGTTTATAAATGGGTAACAATTCTCTTAACTTGCTATTAGAAAAGGGAACGCTACCTCTATTTCTTCCTTCAAACAACTCTAAAACTCTGGCCAATAAAAATTCAAACAATGTTTGTGCTCTATATTCTTCAAATGGATTTTCAAATCTGCCTGCTACTGTCATACTTTTATACTTCTCTATCAACAAATCAGTATCTTCCTCGTTATCCAAAAGCTTGTTATTATTTTCATAATGTTGACATTTCAACATTTCTATTTCATTACGTTTGTATATCTGATATCTAGTAGACAGTGAGACATACCCAGTGTATGAGGCATAAGATGTCAAAATACCCAAGAACACTTTGGTTTTTAATGTGAGACCTCCCAGACCAACCTGCATTGCAGCTTGTCTCGTTTTTGATAGTCGGTATTTAATTGATTTATGTTCATTTTGTGTCCGGTGTAATTTTGATTCCTCTGATTTCCAGTTTTACTAATCACTAGTATTTCTACTAATAAACACCACCATTAATATTATTAGCTTTAAAAATATTTACAATGCATTTTTATTCTCAAGTAAAATTTCGTATGAATCCAATTGAGAATTGAAAATCTACTAAATTAGTTAATATTCGTAATTATCTATTGAGGTACTACACTGAACAATATATTTTTGATGACAGTATAACATGGAGGATAATTGATTATTGGCATAACAACGAATGATTTGTCTTGAAAAAAAAATTAATTAATCCTACAATTATTATTTCTCATCATCAAGTTTAAATGTATGATGCTTATTTGACACTTGTTTTGGTAGCCAAAGCTTTCGAGTTCACTTCTTGTAACCATGAAAGTTCTATAACACTCACATTTCTAGCATATCCCTTTGTGGTAAATACATAATCGGTATACATGATGGCATCTGCTTTTTTGGAGAAAATCATTGATGATGGATGAATAGAAATTAGTTGTCCAGTTCTAGTGGTTCTATAAGATCTATCTGGCATACCAATTGCTGTATTTGTACTGAACCCAGATAAAAAGGCTTTCAAGATATTTGGAATATCCAATGGTTTAGAGTGTTCTTCATCAGAAAACAAATGCTTGTTCTTCATCAATGAACACATATATTCTCTTAACTGTCTTCTAATTCTTAAAACATTTTTAAATCCACGATATGAGAGTGCCAATTCTTTACACCACTGTTGTCTCTCTTGTGAGTCATTAAATTGAATATAAAAATCGAATAATTCCTTCATCATCAATAAATCACCATACCTACTACCCAATGTACATATATTCAATCTTCTTTCATTAACTTCATCTCTTAATTCAGATTGTGGGTTCAATATTAGACTTTCAACAGATAAACATGCAACAATGTCAATAACAGGAGATAAACAATCATTATTGTACGCATTTAATAAAATAGCCGATAATTGAGGTTCTAAAGGTAGGATAGCCATTTTTTGCCCCAGTTCTGTGATTTTCCCTTGTTCATTTAGGGCACCTAATTGATAT
The DNA here is from genome assembly GCA_030574595.1 of Ruyongia chambardii. Lineage (NCBI taxonomy): Eukaryota > Fungi > Ascomycota > Saccharomycetes > Phaffomycetales > Wickerhamomycetaceae > Ruyongia > Ruyongia chambardii. Next base: position 18,589 of record JAJMFI010000107.1, read on the forward strand.
AATTCAGTAAGTGATGATATTAAAGACTCCCTACCTGGAGCTTCTAACCATGGCCAGTTCAACACATCTTCCACACCAGCATTCTTTAGCATTAATACTGGAGAGGTGACATTAGATCTTGTAATTTCTGGTTCGGTTTGTGTTGGTAATTTATTATAATCTGCTTCGGTATATAGCCTATAAGTTTTACCTTCTCTTTCACGACCAGCTCTACCAGCTCTTTGAGTAGCTGAGGCTTTAGAAATAGGCGCTGTTAATAATGTTGCCAGACCTAATTGATGTCTCCATACTTTAACCTTTCTCAACCCTGAATCTATAACATATCTAACACCAGGGACAGTAACTGATGTTTCTGCAATATTAGTGGATAATATTACTTTTCTTCTTCTTGGTGGTACTGGTAAAAATATTTTTGATTGTTCAGAAGGTGGTAATGCTGCATATAATGGTAATGCAACTATTAATGGCGCTTCCCTTGGTAATGAAGATGCGATTCTCTCCAATACACTAACAGCTTTATCAATTTCTTCTTGACCTGGCAAAAATACTAAGATATCACCTTCTAATTCACCATTATTTACTTGAATTATGGCTTTGATAGTGGAATCAACAATATCTTCAACTGGTTTACTTAAATAAAATCTATCTACCTTAAACATTCTACCTTCAACATACAATATATCAGCATTATTGAAAAAACTTGAGAATTTCTCAGCGTTTAAAGTAGCAGACATGATTATGAGTCTTAAATTATTTCTTCTTTCTAAAAGATTTTTCAAAAATCCCATTAATAAATCTGTTAAGACTGTTCTTTCATGTGCTTCATCAATGATTATGGTTGAATATTGAGGTAAATCTGGTTTTAACATTATTTCTCTTAATAACATACCATCTGTTAAATATTTTAATTTTGTATCGGATGATGCTTTATGATCAAATCTAACACTATAACCAACTTCTGTACCCAATTCACAACCATACTCCTCAGCTACTCTTGATGCTAAATTGATAGCAGCAACACGACGCGGTTGTGTAACAGCGATACCTCTACTATTTATTGGCATTAAAAATTGCGGTATTTGTGTTGATTTACCTGAACCAGTTTCACCAATTAATATTGTTACCTTATTTCGTTGTAGCTTAGCTAAAAGCTCTTCTTTAGATCTGTAAACAGGTAACGTCTTTCTAACCTCTGAAAGTTTTTGAGCTCTGATTAGTAAAGCATCATTGGAATTACCTCTTGCTTTTCCATCTCTCTGTCTATTTCTATGAGTAATTTGGTTACTATTATCTACCTGATCATCATCAGATTCATCCATTTCTTCATCCTCACTATAATATTTAACAATTTTTTGTTTCTTAGGTGATGGTAATTTTAAGTTATTGCTATTCCCATTGTCAAGTTTCTTTTGTATTTTTTCCTCTTGACGTACCTTATTCTTGTTATAATTATTATTATTAGTATCATTATTATTGATATCATCTTTATAGTTTATTTTTTCTCTGGTACTGTTTTGATCATTTGAACTGGAGCTATTTGTGCGTTTAAGCATACCATGAACTAATTTGTCGCTACTTTCCTTTGAAGTAGAAACAGGAGTATCTAGCTTCCCATTGCTGTTGTCTTGATCAAACTTATGATGGCGTCTCTTAGTATTAGTATTTCTTACAGTCATTTGAAGCTTCTTTACCTCTAATAAAAGCTCAAAGACTGTAAATATATTCAATAGACTTATAGTAACTACTAAATAAATTTTTTCAGTTTACAGTACTCACTATGTTATTTATTTTTTTTTTAAAAAAAAATTACCCAGTGGCTGGTGAGAAGAGATACGCCAGCCACTGATTTAGACTTGTTTTGATTACAATTTTATAAACCCTGAAGATATAATTCATACAGATATCCTTATTTTAATAACTACTTGTTTATCAAAGAGATATTAATATTAAGTAATTTCCATATACTACCTAGGTAATGGCATTTAGAGTACGACCAGTTACTGTTGTATGTATTGTACTATTAATATCTGTTGGATTACAAATAGTAGCCTGTTTTACTGTTCCTGTAACCTCACTTACTCTATGTACTTATTCAAAATTTAAATTTGGAGTTTTTGGTTTCTGTAATGCTGAAGGTGCATGTTCATTTGCTTCTATAGGTTATACTGATACAGTATTAGATTCTCTTGGTGGATTTTCATTACCATCTGATGCTAGACAGACTGTTTCAAAATTATTAATTGCTCATCCACTTGCAACTGGGTTTACATTTCTATATCTAATATTTTGCATTTTATTACATTTTCCACAACCATCAAGTTCATTAAGATATCTATTCTTTATTCAACTATGGAGTATACCCACATTCTTACTTGTTCTTTTATCATTTTTGATAGATTTATTACTATTTATTCCTCATTTGGATTGGCCAGGTTGGATCATTATTGCTGCTGCAGTATTGGTTGGTGTATCATGCGGTTTACTATGTATCTTAAGAAGAACTGTTGTATCAAGAAATGGTAAGAAGAGACATGATAAACACTATGGGGATGAATATCAGCTAGCTCCATTATCATATGGATATGGCACTATAGATGCTGGTTCATTCAAAACTATTGGAGATGATGAAGATTCTCAATATGGTAATGATATCGATGAAGATGAAGATTATGAAGGAGATGAAAGCCAACCATTTATAGATCACTCATATACTTATAATAATCCACCATCAACAGTATATGAAATTGTGGGTAACAGAAATAGTGACTTCGCAACAAAAACTGACATTTTACAACCATTATCTACTGCTTATCAAGGTTATGAGTTCAACAATTTAGTCGAAGAACATGGACATGAACACAAACATGAACATGAAGCTCAACAACAGCAACAACAACAACAACAAAAGGGAAATCAAATGAATCAAGAATTTGATAGTCAAACTCCAAGATTTAATTCAGAAATACCAATATCAAATTTAACAACTGGAACTTCAAAATTGATAGGCCCTCGTCCAATGCCTTCTAAGATTGAATCATTACTTGATGCTGGAAATCAAGGATATTTAACGAATGATCTAGGTAATAATGATATAGAAAGAGAGTTATCATATAGAACAAAATTAGAACAATCAATTAATCAATTACAAGGTCCAAGTACATTAGATCTTAAATCTGATACTGGTCATGACAATAGTTATAAAGAAGAAAATACTAATAGTACATTCAACCAGAAGACAGATTCAAATATAGGTTCATCGATATACAGCTCCAAAATTCCATCCATCAATGATTTGCCATTAGTTGAGGATAATTTATTGAGAAAGACTATTTTATCAAACCAAATACAAAGCCAAAGCCAAAGTCAGAGCCAAGTGAATAACTTTAATTTCCATAATCAATCATCCATTGAATCATCATCATCAAATTTCACATATCCTGATCATGATCCAATGGAGAGAAGATCTACACCTGCACCATCATTTACAGGAGATTCATTAAACTCGAGTTCATATACATCAGTATCACAACGAGGTATTAACCCACTTTATCTTGAAACTCTTACATCTGAAGAAAGAATCAAATATTATAATTTACAACAGAGAAAACTGTTTACGAATAATGGACAAACATAACAATAATGCGAATTTGCTAAATAATTTAGGAACATGACTATTTAATCTAATCAAATATCCTTATAATAATCATATGAACATTAATATAATATATATGTAAACTATCTGAGTAATGTTGTTGATGTTGTTGATGTTGTTTTTGTTGTTGTTGTTGTTAGTATAAGAGCAGTGCTTCTAAACCAACTCACGTGATTCTTTTTTTCTCTCTGTAATTTTTTTGTTTTTTAATTTTTCCTTTGCAAATAAAAAAATTCGTTCAAATTCCCCTCTTCCAAACATAATAGAAGATTGAACAATATTTATTATTCACATTAAAATAATAATTATAATAAGGATTGATTATTAATCGTTATGTTGAACTTTAAAGCTACTTCTAGATTAATACCAAGGCTAAAGTTAGCTAATGCTCATAGTAATTTAAGATATTTGTCAAGTAGTACTATCGTTTCTACTTCCAATTCTTCAATTAAGATGCAATTTAGATCAGATTCAACAGATGATGTATTATTTAATTCAATGAACAATTCAAAAATTATTGTATTAAATAGACCAAATAAATTAAATGCATTAAATAGTTCAATGGTTGATAAGATTTATGAAAGATTACTTCAATATTCAAACTCTGATTTAACAAAATTAATTATTCAAACTTCAATCTCTGGTAAGATTAAATCATTTTGTTCAGGTGGTGATGTTATATCATGTCATTTAAATAATATTGAAGGCAATTCTAAAAACTCAATTGAATTTTTCAAATCTGAATATTCATTAAATTATTTATTAGCAACTTTTAATAAACCAATTGTTTCAATAATGGATGGTATTACAATGGGTGGTGGTGTTGGTCTTTCAATTCATACACCATTTAGAATTGCTACTGAAAATACAGTTTGGGCTATGCCAGAGATGAGTATTGGTTTTATGCCAGATGTTGGTACTACATTTGCACTTAATAAGGTTGTATCACCATCATTTGGTATGTATTTAGCATTAACAGGTGAAACTATAAGTGGATTAGATGCATATTTTTTAAGATTGGCAACTCATTATATTCCATCAAATAGATTAAAAGACTTAATTGATGAATTATCAACATGTCAATATAATGAATCAATTCCAAATAATCAAGATTTAGTTAGAAAATTAAATCAAATAATTGATGAATATACTGTTGTATTTCCAAAAGATTATAAACCAAAATTTTCTTCAGATGAATTAAGATTAATTCATTCAGTATTTAGAGAAAATAGTACATTAAATCAAATCTTTAATGATTTAAGAGATCTATCCATTAAGAACCAAAATGAATTTGCTAAAAAGACATTAGAAAATTTAGAGACTAAATCACCAATTTCATTAAAGGTTTCATTAGAATTATTACAAACATCAAAAAATTTAAATATCTTTGATGCATTAAATTTAGAATTAAATGCTGCTTATGAATTTATGACAAATAGTTCATCAGAATTTGATATTGGTATTGATTCAAAGTTAATTAAAAAGGAATTTAAAAAGGGTATAAAAACCAAATGGAATCATAAATCAATTGATGATATTAATATTCAAGAAATTATGCCATTTTTAAAGAAACATGAAAATTTATCAATAATAAATCCATTAGATCAAGATAAAAATAAAGTTTCAGTAAATACAAATGGTCCATTTTATAGTTATCAATATCCACTTGGTTTACCATCAGAAGTCTTAATTAAAAAGATTATTGAAAGAAATCCAAAGGATCTTAATACTAAGGAAAAAGTAATTGCAGAAGTGAGAGATGATTTTAAAGTAAGAAATAAACAAGGTTTAGATCAATATTTAAAATTTGTTCTTGATGCTAGAACTACTATTGATCCAGTAACAAATGAAATTAAATGGTTAGATTAGAATCAAAATTAAAACAATTCTAGACTATATCACTAAGAATTAAACTTATCAAGGCTTTTAAAAACCTTTCTTTTTATGTACATATGCATGCAATCCTATACTTTATTAAGAACTTTGTAGTTAAATAAAACTTATTCATCATTCAAATGATTATTCAAGTATTAATTGTAGAGAGAATAGACATCCGCATTTAAAAAAAAAAAAACTTGACATTTAGTAATTGATTAGTAACTGCTTAGTAATCACGATTTTCGTCTTTTTTTTTATTTTTTTTTTAGTTTTCTTTTTTTAGTTTTCTTTTTTTAATTTTTTTTAATTTCACTTATAAAAAGTTGTAGTCATAAACTAATTATACACTATTAGTATCATTCATTACCTTTGCAAAGATCATATTCTAAACCAAATTGATAGTTCATAATGTCTGCTGATAAGTATTACAATGTATGTATAACATGATATATCTCTATTGAAGCTTCACTTTTATGGTATAATGGTTCTCTTTTCTTTCCTTGTATTAATTTGAACCCTTAACATGGCTTTTTATTGATATATATATACACCGCCTCCCTTTTATTAGTATAATTAATTAATTACTATCAAATTACTAACTATTAAAATTGTATAACAATTAATTATTAGAACACTAGTACAAACACTGAATCTCAATACGCTCCTCCAAGTGGTGCTCCTCCTACACAGTCAAGAGACTACTATCAGCAACAACCTCAACAAGCTTATTACCAACAACAACAACAACCTCAATATCAACAACAGTATCAACAACCTCCACAAGGTTATTACCAACAACAACCACAACAGGGTTATTATCAACAACAACAACAACCAGTCTATGTTCAACAACAACCTGCTAAAAATAACAATCAAGATTGTTTAACAGCTTGTTTAGCTGCCATGTGTATCTGTTGTACCTTAGATGCCTTGTTTTAAACTTATTACTGCTATTTCTATTGCTATTTTTTTAAAAAAATCTTTAAGTTACTTACTTGATCATTAAACTTACCAATAAGTTTATCTGTTTTGCTTTGGACCATTTGTCTTTTCTGTTTTTTCTTACTAAAAAACGTCTCTTTTTATTATCATTATTATTATTATTATTATTATTATAGCATAGCTAAATTGTTCCCCCTTTCTCTTTTTTTTTTCTTAAAAACCTTTGGATCAAATAGAATATGCTATAAACTATCATATAGCTGTTTCCAAAGGTTATGTAATACTATATTTCTATATATTTCAATAGATATTAATTTAATTTCTTGTTGTAAAATCATTGTGAATTTTGAATCTTTATTCTCTTTTCATTTTTATCTTTTTGATCTTCTTAAAAGTTACGTTTCAAAAAACAATAAAAAAAAAAACAATAGGAACTTAAATACCCATTACTTGTATACTTTTAATTATACAGAATAAACTGGTATAGATACTGATAAGGGTACAGTAATTGATTGATAGTTGATATAAGAGAAGGGGATTGGTCAGGATACTTGATAATTGAATCATTAATCAAATCAATAAATAATATTGAATATAAATATAGTGTGATAATTTATATTGATCAATTTGATCTGGGTAGATTTAAGTGACGTTTCATTAAATAATTTAATCTGCAAAAAAATTTCTGAATAATAATTATAATGTCTTCTCAACTATTGAAAAGAGTAATAAGGAGAAAAGTGAAAAGAAGACTTATACCCATAACAACAATCATTCTATTCCTTTTACTTTGGGTCTTTAAATTAAATGATAATCATTATACATATAAGATTGAAAGAGAGACCTTACATAAATATAAAGAAGTTAAATATAAATATTTATCAAATATCTTTAATCTAAATTCCTATAAATATTCTGATGATAAAATTGAACTTAATGATGAATCTTATACAAATAGTTTAATCAATTTAAGAAATAAGATACCTTCACCAAATGAATTAGAAAAGATGGATCTAATCTATTTAGATCCTAGAAATGTTCAAATTAATTATGAATTTAATATTCCTAATGATTATAAACATTTAAATTTAACTACTTATCCATATGATCCTGAATTTACAACTGGTATCTATCTTAATCATCTTATAAATCAAATATCATTATTACAATCATTTTCAAATGATGTTAAAAAAGTTGATGAAGAAATTTATGATCTTAATAGTGAAATTAAGATTCCATTTCATTGGTATGATTGGACTGATTTAACATCTTTAAATGATTATATTGAACTACCAGATAAATTTAAACCAGATTGTTCTTTTATATGTGTTAATGATTTTGATCCTAAATATTATGAAGAATTAAATTTAAGAATATCAGATAAATTTAATGGTCCATCAAATTTAATTGAAAAGGATCCAAATAGAAAACTTTCACTTTATGAATCCTTACAACCTCATTATTGTTTAAATGATAATTCTAATAATCAACCTGGTTTTAGAATTACTCAAAATCTTTTAATGTCAAAGCCAAATGTTAAAAAATTACAAGCAAATTCTTTCCTCTATAGTACTTTCCAATTACCAAATACAATGGTTTTTGTCACTGATCTGGGTAATTTACAGCTACAAACTTTAAACCCAACATCTATTTCAGTTGATCCAAATGATAAAAATCAATTCAATATTATGAATAATGGTTTATTAGATGATTATATCAAACAAAATCAATTTCAAATTGATAATTCTAATAATCTTAAAATTGATGTTAAACATCTTTATGATAAACTATTAAATCTTTTAACTTCAAATTCAAATCTTAATTTAATAACAACTACAACTACAACTAATACTAAAGATCAATTGTTGGATTCTAAAAATAAAATTACTTTATTGAATCATAAACCTCCTTATAAAAAACATTTATCATTTGATCAATTTGTATTAAATTCAACTAAATATTTAGATAAACCAATTCAAAATGATCAACAATTAAAATTTCATCAATCATTAAACTATTCAAATTCTTTACTTGAACCCTTTCTTGGTAAATATTTCAAAGAATTAGCAATTGTAAATTCAGATAAGTTAAAAAGTGGATCACATCATGATTGGAGATTCTTTAATGGAGAATTATCTGAAGAAGATAGAAGAGCATCTCTTTCAAGGTTAATTAAAACTTGGTTTGAATTCACTCTAAATGCTAATATAACTTCCTGGATTAGTCATGGTAATCTATTGAGTTATGATTTTAATGGAATGAATTTCCCTTGGGAATCTGATAATGATATCCAACTACCAATTGATGATTTTGCTAGACTAGCTGAACTTTATAACCAATCAATAATAATTGAAAATCCAAAGAATGGTTATGGTAGATATTTTTTAGATATCAGTTCTTATTTAACTCATAGAATCAAAGGTAATAATTTAAACAATATTGATGGTAGATTTATTGATGTACAGACTGGTCTGTTCATTGATCTAACTGCATTGAGTGTTAGTGCCATGCCATTAGTAGAGAAATGGTATTATAGTGAGTATAATCAAACCTTAACTGACCTAGGTTTTGATTTAGATAAAGAATATGATAATTTTGAATGGGAAATAAAATATAGAGATCCAAATTATAAAGAAACTAAATTTAAAAATTTGGATAAGATTCAATTAAATGCTCTAAAAAATATTGATATTGGTCATTATAGACAACTCCAACAATTATCGTTTATTGATGAAGATGATTCAAATAATACATATTCTGCAAGCTTTTGGAAAGGAATAATAAATGATCATTTATATTTAAATCAAAGATATGATTTAAATTATAGAATGGGACTTGTTAATGATAAAAACTATCATTTTGCAAAATTGGAAGAATTATCACCATTAAGATTATCATTTTATGAAAATGAATTAGTCTATGTTCCAAATGATATAAAACATTTCATAACTAGAGAATATGGTAATCAACCATTATTGGCTCATAACTATGCCGGTCATCATTATTATATACCTCAGTTAAGATTATGGATTAGTAAAATAATGGTTCACAGGGCTACTGAAAAATTTCAAGCTGAATATAAATTAGACAAGAATTTGATGAATGAAATGGAAATTGATCAGATTTTAGCAAATGATAAAGTAATTCTTACTGAATATTATAAGACATTTGATTCAACTTTAATTAATGAAAAATGGAGAGAAATATATATGGATGAAACAATTGATGAAGATAAGAAAGACTCTTATTTGGAAAAATTGATTATGAATAGAAGATTTAATCCAATAAGAAGAGATTTAAGTGATATTAGAAAATATAAAAAGAGAATCAGTGATAAATGGGTGACTACAGTGACATTATCCCTTTTTGAGCAAATTAAAAAAGAATTTGGAAATACAGTCGATTATAATCTATTGGGTGATGAAATAGTGATTGAAGATCATAGCGTTAACTTTAATCAACTTGGCTCAAGAATTAAAGAAATCTTACAACTTTATCAAGAATCCAACGGTATGATAAACCCTGATATATTATATGTTAAAGATCAATTGGTCAAGAAAATATATAAAGAAGAAAATATAACATTAAGAAACGACTTATTTGAAGAATTGACCACTCTTCATAATCAACATGGCTCTGAAATTGATGTTGATTGGGCAAAGATTGAGCAAGATATTAAAAATATTGACTTAGATAGAGAAAACTTGAGATTGCATAATGAAGAGGAGACGATAACGAACAATGATTAAATAAGAAGAGATTTAGTATTCTAGGAAATTACAGCTTCTTTCCATAATTCTGTCCAGTTTTAGAATTTTGTGATTTTGTTATTAGATTAATAAATACATGTTAAATATTAGTAAAATCAGAATAAATTGTAAAAGTTAAATAATATTGTTATAGTTCATCTATATAATGATAAAATTTTAGCATAAAAGATTATAAAAATAACTATATGTGTGATTCATTTATCATGTCTTGTTTTCTCAATTTCAATTTCTTTTAGGAAATTTTCGTATATATCATTCTTAATTATATATGTATGTGTACCACTTTCTGGAAATTTTACTGATTTCACGTCATCAATATACTCTTTAATACTTTCGACACCTCTTTCATAAAATTTATTATATTTTTTGACAAATTTGGGTACTTCATTACTTGACATTCCCAAAACATCAGATTGAACAAGAACTTGGCCACTTGTTCCAGGACCAGCGCCTATACCAATAGTAGGTACACTTAAATGGTCAGTAATATATGTGGCTAACTTATGAGGAATTGCCTCTAGAAGTACACCAAATGCTCCTGCATCTTGAACAGCTAAAGCATTTTCATATATTTGTATGGCGGAATTTATTGTATTTCCTTGTACTTTAAATCCTCCTAATGAATTTGATCTCTGTGGGGTTAAGCCAACATGACCCATCACAGGTATACCAAATTGGGTCAAATGCCTTATTATGGGAACTACCTCTTTACCACCTTCAATTTTGATAGCGTTGACTCTAGCTTGCTTAAATAACTTTATTGAATTGCCAACAGCATCTTGAATTGAAGTTTCAAATGTTCCAAAAGGTAAATCAGCCATAATAAATGAATGCTCAGCACCACGTCTAACAGCTTTACAATGATAAATGAATTCATCCAATGTAATTTCAGTAGTATCCTTATAACCAAGAGCAACCATAGCTAATGAATCACCTACCAGAATAATATCAGCATTAGCATCATTTGCCATTCTACCTGTTATATAATCATGAGCCGTTATGACAGATATTTTCTCTTTATTATTATACAATTTGTAAACATCATGTAACGTAGTTTTTTTGATTAAGGTATGAGCACTTAATATTGAAGAAGTTGTATGAAAATTCCTTATCACCGTACTAAGTTTAAGCATCAAAAATGAAGTACTATAGCTATATATTCTCTTAGAACAGTAAATTTAATTACAATACTTTTAATATCGAACAAACCAACTCCTCATAAGATGAGGTGTCTAGGTGTTTTCCATATATTTCAACGTATAGTGGCTACTAATTACGAGAGCAGTATATACTTGGAAGAAAGTATTCGTATTTATATATTATATTCTGAGATATATTCTTTATTGTGGTACACACACTGTATATATGTCAACAGCAAGAATTAATAGCACTTAGTAGTACTACTATTCTCTTAAAGAAAGAACATAGTTTCTAACCAACCACTCTTACTGCTCAACCGAATTTCTGCCGAACCGAATTTGGTAATGGTAAAACAAGAATATAAATTATTCAACGAATGTTACAATTTATAAATTGAAGTTATTAATAATCTAGAACTAGCGTAAACTCATTAACTTTAACCATGGTTGGATATTATGGCCATGTGGAGACACACCACTCCGAGAATACTGTTCAGTTAACTTTATCTGCTTCTCAAGATCATGGTGATGGGTCTACAACTATCTCTTTAAAAGATTTGACCCATTTAAATCCAGATTTAAGACCTAATAGTCAATTCTATCTAAAGAGAAGTCTACTTAATGGTGACCTTCAAACAATCTATCTATCAGCTGCTAATTATAAAGATTGGTTCAAAGTCTATTATGGTAGAAGGGTTATTCTATTTGCTGATGGTGGATCAACTGCTGCTGATTATCTCATTGCAAAGCCAAATTCAAAGGAAGAGTTTCAAAAATTATATGATGAAACCTTTCCTGATGATTATCCAAAATTACATCCAAGAACTAGATTTTTAAATAAAATTGAGATTGAAAACTTAAAGAGTACAGATAATAAACCAATGGTTATAGTTAATCATGGACTTGGTGGTGGTTCACATGAAGTAATTATTAGACATTTAAATGAGGCTTTAAGTGAGCAAGGGTTCGAAGTTGTTGTTTTGAACTCAAGAGGTTGTTCTAGATCAAAGTTAACTACACCTGAAATGTTTACAGGTTTAGCAACTGATGATCTAAGAACATTTGTTAAATTAACAAGAGAATCATATCCAAATAGACCATTATATGCAATTGGATTCTCATTTGGTGCCACTATTTTGGCAAACTATTTAGGTGAGGAGGGTAAAAATTCAATAATTTCTGCTGCTTGTTGCTTATCAAATCCATGGGATATGGTAGATTCTTCTTATAGATTAAATGGTAGATATCTATCAAATAAGTTATTTTTAGCCTCTGTAACAAGCTTTTTAACAAGAATGATTAAATCTAATAGAAAGGCTCTTACTACTAATCCATTCTTTAGTGAAGAAAGATTAAATACAAAGGTTAATTCAGTTGCAGAGTTTGATAATATTTTCACTGCCCCTGCATATGGATTTCAAACATGTTATCAATATTATAGAGCTGCAAGTTCAGTCAATAGATTATTAAGTATTCAAACTCCCTTGTTGGCCATTAATTCAACTGATGATCCTGTTGTTGGTGTTGATTCCATTCCATCATTAGAGGCGGAATCCAACCCATATGTATATTTAATCAAGACTAATATTGGTGGTCATTTAGCCTATATAGAAAGCGATGGAAAGTCTTGGGCTATCAGAAACATTGTATCATTTTTGAAGAACTTCAATGATACCATTGATACCAACAAAAGAACTGACTCAGATTATAAACCACTAGTGTCTAAATATGATTACAAACTGAAGTATTGATCTACATCTAGTCATGTTCAGTTTAATAAGTAATATCAAATCAATGGGTGATTGTTCAACATAAGAACTATCAAGCTATCCATGGAAACTTGATCTATCCAAGAGAATTAGATAGCATCATATGAATATGATGCATGATATAGTCATACAACTATAATCACAAATTTACACATAATATATAAGAGGTTCTTAAGATTATAATATTCCAGTTGTATACTACTGTAACTAAAATTATCGTTACCCGCATTTACAATTGATGCGTAATTTTTTTTTTTTTTTTTGATTTGTTTTGTGCAATTACCATAAACTTTTTAAACACGTACTACAATATTACAGTAAACCTTATATAAGAACCTCAGACTTCCCGGTATAGATTATCATTTGACCGTCAGAACATATTTTAAGGATCAATTAGCACAATTTAAGCTTTATCCAATAACAGAGCGGAAAAGATGAGTCAAGTAAAACAAGTTGATGAATTCACATTAAATTTAGCTAAATTTTTGATAAAGAATGCTCTATTAAAGCAGCGTTCAGGTAGTTTACAAGGTAACCTTGTGAATTTCTTCAGATACAAAAGGGCAATACGTGCCCTTTTGTCGGATGAATATAAAACCAAACAAGAGAACCCAAAGAATATGCTACCACCAATTAAGGATGAAGAACAAGCTAGAATTGCATTTATTAATTTAATTCGAAGTCAATTAGTACAACCAGGTGAAAAATTATCTACATCAAAGGCTAAAGAAAGCGGATTAGTTCCTAAAAAGGAACAACCGTGCTTAATATTAAAGCAAAAGGCTGAACTCCAAGCTGATGAATACTATATATGGTTCTATAAAGAGAAGGATCCATGGCAATTAATTATGGGCTTTGGTATCGTCGTTGCTATATTCACAGTCATATTATTCCCATTGTGGCCAATAGTTATGAGAAAGGGTGTTTGGTATTTATCTATGGGATTTGTAGGATTGACAGTTCTATTTTTTTTACTTGGCATTGTCAGATTGATCATATTTGTCATTACATATTTTACTGTTCAACCTGGTTTATGGATCTTTCCAAACCTATTTGCTGATTGTGGTGTCATTGAAAGTTTCAAACCATTATATGAGTGGAATATTCCAAAGATCAAAAAATCCAAAAAATCCAAGACTTCTTCGACAGCTCAAAGTAAGGCGCAAGAAATTAAACAAACAAACTCAACCAATACATCATCTTCTAAGACTGTTGTCACCAATGCAAATCCAACTCGTCGTAAAGTTAGAATAGAAGAAGTTGATGAGTGAGCAACCTATATATAACATATATATACATATATATATATATATGTAATAACACATCCATATTTTGCAATTCCATAGAAATACATAGCACTTTGTCAGATGATTCAATTGAAAATGATTATCTTCACCAACTTTTTGTAGTTTTGTATTTTCAATAAAATATACACCGAAAAATATTGAAAAATATTATAAAATTTGATTAATTTTGAGTTCCCAATATGTAAGTGATACTCAAAAATATATGGAGAAATAAACATGATCAAAGCATCAAATTATAGATTATTCCTAATAAGGAAAAGATTGACCATAACTAAGAGATTCAACTCTTCATTTTTGAGGTCCTTTAAGGTCAACCTCAAGGAATTGGAAAACGAATTAAATGAACCACTAATTCAACATTTGACTCAAAGAGGCCTGATCTCCAATAATTCTAATATTGAGTTAGAATCTCTATTGGAAAAGAAAAAGATAGGTCTATACTGTGGTGCTGATCCTAGTGCAAAATCTTTGCATATTGGTAACCTATTACCATTGATTGTTCTGCTACATTTTAACATTAGAGGTCATGATATCAATGGTATAGTTGGAGGTGCAACTGGTATGGTGGGTGACCCGAGTGGGAGAACCTCTGAAAGACAGGTAATGGAGGACGATATTAGACTAAATAATATTAATAATATAAAATCTCAACTACAAAACATCTTTAAGAATGGATTGAAATATATCAAAAGTTTCCAAGAAGATAATCATAATTTGATTAATGAAGGTGAAATCAAATCATTTAATAACTATGATTGGTGGAAAGATGTGACAATGCTTGGATTTTTATCCAAATATGGTCGCCATATTAGATTAACACAAATGTTGGCAAGAGATAGTGTGAAGGCAAGGTTAGAATCAGAGTCAGGAATTGGATTTAATGAATTTACTTATCAAATTTTGCAAGCCTATGATTTTTGGCATCTATTTCAAAATGAAAATGTTAGTGTTCAGGTTGGTGGTAATGACCAATGGGGTAATATAACTGCTGGTATTGATTTAATCTCAAGATTAAAGACTGAATCAAACAAAAATAAAAATAAAGATGTATTTGGTTTAACTGTGCCACTACTGACAACTGCTAATGGTGAAAAATTTGGGAAAAGTGCTGGTAATGCAGTATTCATAGATTCAGAGATTACTTCTGTATTTGATATGTATCAATACTTTATGAAGACGCCAGATCTTGAACTTGAAAAGCTTCTTAAGGTTTTTACATTTATTCCATTATCTCAAATCCGTGATATTTTAGCTAAACATTCACAAGAACCTTCATTACGTATTGGGCAAAGAATCCTAGCTAAAGAAATTACAGATCTATTACATGGTAAAGGCTCGGGAGATGAAGCTGAAGTTATCACTTCCATTCTATATCCATTACCTGGTGAAACTTATCCTGAAATATCAACTAACGACTTAATTGAAACCTTTGAACGTGCTAATATTTTAAAGAAATTTCCAATTTCTGAGTACGTTGGTAAACCTTTTACTTTATTAGTAAAAGAATTAGAAGGTTGCTCAAATAATGAAGCTAAAAATTTAGTGAAGAAAGGTTCAGTCTATCATGGTTATGATAGAATTAGAGTGAATCCAAATAACCTTGAAGTAATTCAGGAACACCTCTTAATGGGAAATAAATTGTTGATTTTAAGAATCGGTAAAGGTAAATACCATATAGTTGAGTTTATCAACGAATTTTGACTTATAGACTTAATATTGATGAATAGCATTTCATATGCCAGTATTACTTCGATAAAATATTAGTCATTATGTATATAGAGAAACAGGTCAAGTTTGATAGAAACCATAAATAATACGATTATGATTATGATCAGCTAGTAGTTGTTCTACTTACTGCTACCAGGCACAACGTTTGTAGCCCTGGTCGTATAGCACAAAAATTAAAAAACAAAATCCACGATAACCAAATAAGCACTGGTTTCTAATGTAGTACTATTGAATGCTGATAAATAGCATATAATTATATTTGTCAATGAAATGGTTGATCAAATAGTAAAATTCGTTTCTGAAGCTTTAAACAATAGATATAAAGAAACTATCCTGAATAAATTCAAAAAGGAATTTGTGGAGCTGCAAACATATTTTAGTAATCCTCAAAAGATCCAACCATTTCAAAATATCATACATCTAGATCAGGGTATATATAAGTATGAACTAGCTCAATCACATGAAGCTGTTTTAGAGACACTTGACTTAGGAGAAATATATCAAGATATTGATAAAAGAATAGAAAAACAAGATTTGGATTTATCTAGTGGCAAACTTGGAGACAAAGCAGAACTTGGTTATTCAGATTTCGTTGTATTAGCTTTATTGGAATATTTTAAGAATAAATTTTTCAAATGGACCAATTCTCCTCCTTGTATAAATGGACACACTGATAACAAATGTACTGGTGCCGTTAGAGCCAACCAAGAAGAAATAACCAATGGTCAAGCAAATACTGTGGAGCTTTATGAATGTTCAACATGTAAATCAAAAACAAGATTTCCAAGATATAATGATCCTGTCAAACTATTACAAACAAGAAATGGCAGATGTGGAGAATGGGCTAATTGCTTCATGCTAATATTGCGAGCAATGGAAATTAGAGCTAGATATGTATGGAATATGGAGGATCATGTTTGGTGTGAGATTTATTCAATTAAGCAAAGGAGATGGATACATGTGGACCCTTGTGAAAATGCATTTGACAATCCTTCTTTATATAATAAAGGTTGGGGTAAAAAGATGAGTTATGTTTTTGGATTTAGTGCAGATGGAGTTGTAGATTTGAGCAAAAAGTACGTTGTTGAAGATGATAAGAAGATTCCAAGAAGTAGGTATAATGAATCTGATTTACAAAAGTTGATAAAGTTTTTATCATATAGAAAGAGATCTACATTCAATAAAGACGAGATTTATAGATTACTTATCGAGGACAATGTGGAATACAACGAGTTGTATAACAATAAAGGAGCGTTAAATGGTACTAATGGATCAAGTATAAGTGCGTCTTTACCAAGACAATCAGGAAGTCCTGAGTGGACAAAACAAAGAGGTGAAGCCGGCAGTTAATGTTATATTAATTCAAAGATATTACATTTGTAAAGTAAAAGAATGTCAATAAATGATAAATAAAATAAATAAATCAGCCATATCTTGTATTCGAAGCTAAACATTTAGCTTGTTACAATGGAACATATTGTATAGGAATACACGAGAAACTCTATCAAGAGATTTCTTCAGATCCTTCCTGAAACCAGCCACTAATTCTTAAAACCAACCATCAATCTCCTCACCATCATATACATCCTTTAACTCCATAATTAAACCTATCCAATTACGCTTTAAAATTTCATCTTTACTTGAAAAAGAATTTAAATCGACATTCTCAAAGAATTGAACATAATGGCTTGAAATATCGAAAAAAATATGCCCGTTAAAATCATCAAACTTAAATGGACGAACCAAACTTAATAAATTATTCAAACGGATCAAATCATTTAGTGGT
>JAJMFI010000108.1:0-36345 GCA_030574595.1 Ruyongia chambardii
AGCTAACATGGCAGCGTATGGGGATGATTCATCTCTATCAGCCTTAACTTTCATACCACCAGTAACTCTAGCAATGGTTTCCTTACCTGATAAATCAGTAATATGGACGAAAGTATCGTTGAATGAAGCAAAGATTCTGGCAACACCAAAGACTTGGGAACCGTCACGAACTTGTGGACCTAAAGTAACGTTTTCTATAGATATATTAGGAATTTGTTAGTAAACATTCAATCTATAAATAGGGAGAATCTTGAGCTCAATTTACTCATGAATTTATTGTATTTATTGAAGGTTCATAGTTTTTGAAAAGGATCATAAATTAGATATTTCATTATATGGTTGAGATGGAATAATAAAGTAGATTTTAAATTTGATAAAACTGTTTGCGCAGTGATATTGCAATTTCGTTCATAACTCAACTTTCAAGAATGATGTTATCCTTTATAGATAGATATTCTAGCTTGGTTTCGATGATTGATATGATTGATATATACATGGAAATATTATTTTAGTGAATCTGATTTATACAGTCAGTCTATTACAATGCTTTACTTTCAATATTATCTTAAGATTTATGATTTGAATACCCTCAATTCATATTAATTTGAATGTTGAATATAATTAATGATTGATATTGAATTCTTATGATCTGAAAATGGCATCATTCGTTAAAAACAAAATATCTATTAATGATGATAATTATATCTGTGTATAACCTCTTCATAACTAGACCTTTAAAACAATATGATTAGGTACCTACCGTTAGACATTGTTATTGATATGTATGTGCTAATTAATAGACTTTTAATAAGAGTTGTATTTAGTTTTAATTATTTTTTCATAAAAAAGTTTGCGTCGATTTTCCATGAGAACACCATTGGCCTAAAAGGGAAATTCCGGGATATTTTATTTTTATTATTTTTGGTCGGATTTCAGCTTGGAGTAGTAGGCAATATTCTTTGTTGTTTTAAATGCCAGCTACAAGAAATTGTGACTGTGATTGGTGCCCTATTTAAAATCATGTGACATATCAAAAAATTCAAAATTGTACCAAAAAGCTGAAGCCCTTTTTAATCTTATTATGAGTTTTACAATTGAGTTTATCTACTATTAAGATAACTGAATCTATTCAATAACTATTACTACGTATCTTTAACTACATTATATTATTCCAAAAAAACTTTAGTTTCTAATTATAAAAACTTCATTACAACTTTTTCTATTATATCAACAGTAAGTATTATGAAACTTAATCTTATTGATTATACAAATACAAAAATCATTATAACAATTTTAAGTGTGCACTTAGTAGACGAAACCTAAGATCTTACCTGAAACATGCTTTCTGTGAGCTTCTTCATGGTCCATGATACCAGCAGAGGTGGTTAAGATAACGTAACCGAATTGTCTGGCTGGTAATAAGTTTTCAGTCCATTTTTCAACATCACCAATTCTAACGTTAAATCTTGGAGAAATGACACCAACTTTGTTTAATCTACCGTTTAATTGAACAACAATCTTACCTGATCTGTGGTCATCAATGTATTCGAATTCACCAATGTAACCATGCTTTTGGATAACTTGTAAGAATTTGATAATGACCTTTGATGATGGTCTGATTAAAACTTGACGTTTACCAGTTTTTTCAGCATTGTTGATAGCGTTTAAAGCATCGGCTAAGACAGAAGTTCTAGTCATCTATAATTGATAAATAAATATATTGTTAGTATAACTGATTTCATTTAAAGATAGTGGATTTTGTTGTTATTGGTAATAATAGGGTCTAATATATATGTTATTCTAGTATTTATCTTTATTAACTGAACATTGTGAATAACAATAAACTGAGTTAACCTAAAATTGAATTCAGAAGTATGATTGATCAAGTTCGAATAAATGAATATGGATAATAATGGAAAACTTTCTTGATTATTGAATAAGACTAAATTTCAATGTGATTTCTTTTTCTCTCTATGTATTGATGGTCTTCTTTTAAATATAACAAACGATAACTAAATCACTGAATCTTAAAAAACTAAAATACTTGAGATATTGTGATTTTCAATAATTAACGTTTCAAAGTTCAATAATTCATACTAGTATATAACATTAATAGACCTATTCTAAACCAATATTTTAAGTGTTTTGAACCTACTTTTTCTGATTATTGATATTCTAATTCAAATAGGTTCATATGTTAAAATTGTGAAAAATTTGTATCACTTTTGTTGTAGTTAGTAAACGATTTTTAATTTGAAAGTAATGTCAGGATGTTTACATAGTAAATAACTATTTAGCCCTATAACAGAACCACGTGGATTTATTTTTCAAAGTTTCTAAGGATTTACCAACAGTCACTAACACCCAAACAATTTGAGCTTTTTTTTTTGAAGAACAACAAAAAATATAATCATCAATTTTTTCAATTCATACTATTATTAGTGATACATTATAGTCAACTAACGATGCCTGTATGTACAAGACACATAGAATGATATATGGTTGAAGATTAAGAGGTTTTTAATTGTAATGAAACAAATAGTTAAACAATCTGAAGTTGTATATATTCATATAGACAAGGTGAAGAGTATCAATACGTGTTGAATTCATTTTTTTAATAATTGAGTAAAGTTAAAGTTATTATGATAGAAATGACAACTATATTCCAATAAATAAGAGATAAATCATTAGTAATGAGAAGAATAAGAATCTAGCAAAGATAATTAGAAAATCAGAGGAATGAAGACCATTCATAAATCATTACACAATAAATAACCTCTTTAATAGAAACATATTGAATGAATAACATTTAAAACAATTATTTACTAACATGATTACAATAATTATAGTCTCAAAAATCTTTCAAGACTAAGCAAAAATTAGCTAAAGCTCAAAAGCAAAATAGACCATTACCACAATGGATCAGATTAAGAACTGATAACAAAATCCGTTACAACGCTAAGAGACGTCACTGGAGAAGAACTAAATTAAACATCTAAGAAGTTGAATCCTTAAGAACATTTATTATTGATGCTTTGCTAAATTACTATATTAAAGTCACTTTCAAATTAATTAATTAATTATTATTATTATTACGGTTTTCAAAAAATTTCTTTTATCAATATGATATAATGGTGTTTTTTTATTCATATATCCCTACAATTAATGTTTTTTCTTCATTTAAGGAATAATCTTTGAAAAGAGGTCAAAGAATTTTGGTCAATTTAAGTTGTTTATACAATAAGAAAAAATATAAAATGATGTATATTGTTGCATGAAATCATTGTAGAGTTTTATTCATCTGAAGTTTGTTAAAAAGTTTCAGAATTGAAAGTCCAGACAGGAACAATTTTTGTATTAAATGTTTCTAAATAATTGTTGAAAATCAAACTATTTCGAAAAATCAGTTATACGTAATCAATTAACGTTGAGCTTATGGATTGCCATATGATTTTGTTTACTATTTTTCTACTTTTTTACAAATATAACTGTACGTTAATATGAAAATGCTAGTAGAAGTATTCAGTAGTAGTAAATGGTAAATAGCATGATAATGATTATAATGTATTGGCTCTCTTAGTGATAATCCTAGTATTATTACATAACAAATTAAGAAACAAGTAACTATCAAACGATCAGCTATGTATTTATTTAATTCAAAATAGCAACAAAATAGTATTATGATTGAACAGAAGGATTACAATTACTAATACTGTAGTATCTACAACAGTGTAAATGCTGAGAGAATGGGAGCCCATTAAAAAAAAAAAAATACATTTGAAAAATTTTAGACTCTTCCTTTTTGATCTACAAATTAGAATTCCAACACAATACAAAATGTTATAGGAACAGTAACATTTGATATTGAAAAGTATGTTATGATGGTGATAATAGAGTTGATCAACAACGATAAATCTTAATTGGTTCAATCAATTTTATAATTCTTCTTATGAACCTTTTATTGTTTTTTTAAAATGATGAGTATGATATGAATTTTAAAATAGCTAGATAGTATATGAAAGTTTAATGACATTTAATTCAACATTATATTTAAGAGACTGATATTCGAAAAAATCCTAAAAGTTCAAAAGATTATATGATTGATATTGAACCAATTAAATGGGAAGCAATTAACATCATTTTTGTTGTTTATCCAATTAGATTGTTTTGATTATTTTGTTAATAATTATTATAATAATAATAATAAACATCATCATCATTCGACGTTTTTCTTACTAACATAAAACTTTAAACTATAGGTGTTTTGGCTAGATTCATGAATGTACGTTATCTTTATACAATTCTTTGGTTTATTCATTGATATTTGTCCTGTAGTATCCATTAATCCATATATTTGTATAAACCGTTTTTTTAATAGTATAGTACATATTCTAACATTATCAAAGACGTCCTTTTTACTGTTTAATAACTATAAACATCAGATTACCTATATTGATTATAGGGATTAATCCATCTGTTGTTATTGTTACTGTTATTATTATTGTTGTTGCAAATGGGTGAGTATAAACCATTCAAAAGAATCAACCATAAACAATAAACAATTATTTAACAGCATGAGTATATCTGGACAAGTATGTCTTAAATTATCTACTAATAACTTGATAAGAATAGTAAATAACAATTAGTTCTAATTCAATTACCGAATGATAAATAATAAATATAATAATTATTTTTAATAAGTAAATGTTTGTTCCTGCTTTTAGTCATAATGTTTAAGTAAATGTCTCACAGATATTTAAGATTAGTTTTAAATATATAATAGAATTCATATATATTTATACAAGATATATCGTATATGATAATTATTATAAGTCAATCATATTGATGATGTCTTCATTCTTGACTTCTTGTGTCTTAGCATGTATTAGAAGTATATTATTAAGAGATGCAAGTTAACATTCATGAATTAGATAAACAAATAATCTGTTTTATTAAAATAAACAAATCATCTATTCAATTAATAAGTAAACAAATGCTCTATACAATTAGAATAAAATGGAATAAAGGTCATGTAATTAGTATAATTGGTTGTCTAGAATTTGAGGATACTTCATTATATGTTTTTACATTTGTTACAAGTCGTAAGTCTTTAGTTGTTAGCCGTAAAATGTTAGTCTTCAGTCGTTTAATCGTAAGCCGTAAGTTATAAGAATTAAAGTAATAACAAGATGCATGATGCAACATTAAAAGATTTCGAGTAATTTATTATCTCGTTAATATTTACTAATCAATTGATAAATTTATCAATTAGAATGTAATATTAATAAATAATATTCACTTAACTGTTAACGGTTAATTTATACATACATACATACATATTATACACTAGACACTCAAAACAATAATAAATAGAGAACAACAATACTTAAGAGTCATAAAGAACCGAGAAATTACAAGCTAAATAGATAATTTCCTCGAGGAATTAAGGATTTATCATTAAATAGATAACTACTACATACATAATACAAGTATTCTTTCAAAATCTCGAAAGCTATTTAACAAAATCCAAGCTTATGTCTATAATATCCTAGTAGTCTATAGTTAGTTGTAGAAAGTTACCACAAGAATCCATATTAGGTAATTGAACTACCTATTTGGGGTGTCCTGTTTTTCAGTAAGTTGCCTAATTGGTTAGCAGAGAGGTACATTAACATCTACACTTACAAACATCTTTGATGAGAGACATCTATACTGTAGTAGTTGATGAATTGAAAGACGTTGGAATATCTTAAGACCTTCTCTATTATACTACTTACTACTTGTTATGTATATAGTGAATATGTGATAGACATTGGGTAGTTACCATGGCAACAGACATACATTCGGTAGGTGGCCTAACCGGATCTGCAGGAAAGTCTTTTTATTTTGTTGGAAAAATTAAAAAAAAAATTAGAAATTAAAAATTAAAAAAAAAAATTAAAAATTAAAAAATCAAAATAAACAAAAAAAAAAAATTGTTTATATAAACAAACAACTCTTTCGCCATCAATACACCAACATCATAATTAATTTGCAACTTGTACATTACTTCTTCCTTCTCATTATATCACTAGTTCCTTCATCACAGATAATATTAGGAAGGATAACATTCTAGCTTACTGCGGCACATACATTTGCTTTACTTTGAATTGCTGATTTGAACTTTGACCCTTTTATTTAATAAGATCTAAAAGGTCAGAATCTTTAAGAAAAATAATAACAACAACAACAACAACAAATAATAGCAAATAATATTAATAAAAGTATAAGATATTAGATATTAGATATACTGCTTTTGCAATTGCTGACATATACACATTCATATATATTCATAATATCAATTCAAAATAATATCAAATAAAACAATGATATCGCGCCCGCAGTTGAATAATAAGGCGGGCGCTCTAAACTCAAACAATACAAATACAAATATAAATTCAAGTACAAATACCAATACAAATACCAATACAAATGTATCATTATCTATATCTTCAATTCCAAGTTTGAATTCATCATTATCAACTTTAACTGATCAACATGGTGATAATCAAACAATAATTGTTTCAAGAGAAAGAACAATTGAATCTCCATCAAGTGTAAAACTTTCAAGTTTAGAATTTAATCATTCAATTAGTAATTTATCAAATCGTTCTAATTCAAATCATATTGATGATACAAGTAATAATAATAACAATAATAATAATAATAATAATAATAATAATAATAATGATAATAATGATAATATCAATGATAATAATAATAATGGTGATAATGATAACGGTTTGTCATTAACTCCTGCTAGATCTATGACTGTATCATCTTCACAAGGTTCTCAAGGTTTAAGAAGAAGTGTTGGTTTGTTAAATCTATCTACTGAAATTACTCCAAAATTAGATAGAAAATCAACTTCTTCTCCAATTGTAATACAAAAATTATCATCACGTCATCTTCAACAACATCAACGTCAATATCAACATCAAAATTTAAATCAAAGTCAATCAAAAATTCATAAACAAATACAGAATGATACAAACTATATTAGTGATGTTGAAAATTGGTCTCCATTTAAAGATCCTTCAACTCCATCATCAAAGATTAAAAATAGAAATACTTCATTAAAGAGACAGGCAAGTAATGGAAGTTCAAATGGATTATCTCCCTTTATTAATGACTCTCAAAGATCTTCATTCTATTCAAATAATCAAACGATTACAGCAGCAGCATTATCATCATCATCCTCAACAACTGTACCACCACCACCATCATCATCATCCTCAACAACGGCATCATCAACAGCGACAATATCAAAGAGAAATCCTTTGAATTTGAAAATAAATAAATTAAGAAAGATGGTATCATTTGACAAGATGAACTTTGAATCTAATGAATCAAAACCAAAATCTCCATTTGATAATCAAATTCATCCTCTATTAAATCCTTCTATTCATATAGTTGAGAATAAATCTCCATCAAAATCTGCAAGACAAAAGATTAATTTTAATTCTCATACTAATTCCATCATACCCAAGAATACTATTAATACTAATAATACTAATAATACTAATAATACTAATACTGCTAATACTACTGATAATACTAATAATAATACCACTAGTATTACGAACAATTCTTCAATGAAGAAGAAATTAACAACAAGGTTGGTGGAAGTTAAAGATAATAATGAACATCAGGATGAAGATTTTATTACTCCAAATTCTTATAAATTTGTTAAACCTCTACAAACGGCATTCATGTCATCTGGTCTCTTAAGTAAGAAAAATAGAAAACCAAATGAATCATTAGCTCCTCCAGAGACTCCTTGTAAGAGACAATTACAACCGTTAAGTGTTTCCAAAAAGACCTCTAAATTATCATCAAATTTATCAAATGTTATAACAGCTGATAATACAAGTTCTCCAATTATCAATTCAACTCCAATCATTAAAGATGCTGATCTTGATTATAATAATAACTTTAATAATGATAATATGCACAATAATGATGAAAATGATAATGATATAAATTTCCATTATGATCAAGAATCTCCATCAATTCATAATGTTTCAAATAATTCTTCATTATTAAGATCTATTGATAGTGTTAAACAACAAAATAATAGTGTTTATGATGCATTATTGAATTTCACTTGCGATTTCGAAGTTAGTGATAATTCAATCTTCGATCATGATGGTGATATTGGTATGGATGACTCTAATGATCCAGATAATAACTATGGTCATAATGATAATGATCCTGCAACTCCAACTAAAATATCTCATAATCATAAATTGTTATTGGCCAAAGCAATGAAGTTAAAGACAGATCAATCATCAACACCTTCAAAGATGAATAATGTTCCTAGAACTCCTGTTTTAGAATTATCTACATTAGATTTCCCAGATTCTTCTTCAAATAGTATAATAACTACTGGTGGTACATCAATTTCAACATCTACTGCAAATACTTCAAGTTCAAATTCAAATATATTATTGATGGATCGATTAAGTGATATTGATGATTATTTAACCTCCAAATTTCAAAATGTTCAACTTATTGGTAAAGGAGAATTTTCAAATGTTTATGAAATTACTTTCCAAAGTAATAAATATGCTGTTAAAAGATTAAAGACACCATTCTTAGGGCAAAAGAGAAGAAAAAGAATTTTTGAAGAAGTCGATATATTAAAGATTCTACAATTAAATGAAAAGAGAATTGAGGATGGTCAAGAATATGTAATTAATATGATAAATGATTGGGAATTTAATGATCATTTATATATTATGACTGAATTTTGTGAAAATGGATCACTTGATAAATTTTTAACTCATAATTGTTCAATTGATAAATTAGATGAATGGAGAGTTTGGAAAATTTTAGCAGAAATTACAATGGGTGTTAAATATATTCATGATAATGATATATTACATCTTGATCTAAAACCTGCTAATATATTTATTACATTTGAAGGTTCTTTAAAAATTGGTGATTTTGGTCTTGCTACTAAATTCCCTGTTGGATCTCATTTTGAAAGAGAAGGTGATAGAGTCTATTTAGCTCCTGAAATTTTAAAGGGTCAATATAGTAAAAAGGCTGATATCTTTTCATTAGGTATGATGATTTTAGAAATTGCTGCAAATATTGTTTTACCAGATAATGGTGCTACATGGCAAAAGTTAAGATCTGGTGATTTGACAGATGCTGGTAGATTAAGTTCAAAGGAATTAAATGTTAATTTTTGTTATAATGCCTCAATGTTTTCAAAAGATTCAATGTTTTCAAACACTAGTGATACAAGTGGCTCATCATATCTCTCTGAATCATTTAACCAAAATAATGATTCAAATAAAGATAGAAATGATGTTGATATCTCTTCCAATAATGATGGTAATATTATTACCAAAAAGATACCAGGATGGACACCAAAATTCTTAGTTGATGGTAAATGTGCATTAGATATCATTGTCAATTGGATGACAAGACCAAATCCAGATGATAGACCAACTGCTCAAACAATTTTAAATCAATTAGAAATTGAGTTTGTTGAAATTAGAAGAAAAGCTGGTGGTACTATCTTTGAAGGTGAATTTGGTCCAAATCCTGATAATGATGAAGAATTAAGCCCTGAGCTAAGAAAGATTAACATTAATCCATATTATGGATTGAATATTAACCCTATTGATATGATGGATGAAGATTAATCTACTATATTACGTTTCTTAAGATTTGAATAATTTGATGATGTCTTATTGTTATTATTATCATTTTTATTTGTAAGTATTATTAAAATTGGTGTTGTTAAAACAGTTTTTGTTTGACTTATTTTTATTTTTGCTTGTGTTTTTTTTGTTTGTTATTTTGTTATACTATGATATGTTATGTTTTGTTCCATTCTATTCTATTTTATACTATTCTTTTCTGTGTTTATTTTACTTTATTTTATTTTATTATTTTTTTTTATGTTATGTTATGCTATGCTATGTTATGATTATTTTTTTATTTAGAAGTATGTGATTATAGAGATTGAAAGGACAATTTTACCTCACTATTCAAATTTTATCACTACTCATTTCTTCTTACTGGTCAAAAAAAAAGTTACAATCAATTATATTGATTATTTTTATTACATTTGTGATCATTATAATTCTTATATTCCTATTCCTATTCTTATTTTTTATATTACTTTTAATTCTATTTCTATTTCAATTTCCATATCTTTTATTACCAATATGTTACATTATGTTATGTTAGTGCTTTTTGTTTATTACGGTATTATCTCATTTAAATGACCATTATTACTACATATATTTGTGTTCTTTTATATTTATTAATTTGTCAACTATTCCTCCATTATATAGGATATAATGATATATTGATCTTGTATGATTTAACCAATTAATTGATTAACTTTGTAGATACATAATTCACCCCCAAAAAACTGTGAATTATTTCAAAAGTGGTACCATAACTTCTTAATAAATGCTGATTCACTTTATATCTTATGTACTCATGAAGAATATACCATTGCTTTTATAGAGAATTACAATTCAATAATTAATTATCCGGGGTGCTATAATTTGTATAGTAAGCAGTAAGTAAAGTGTTTAAACTGCTTCACAAACCATATTAAAAACACAAATGTAAATTACAAAAAGAGTAAAAATGAGCTGAATTCTACTATTATTTAAAAACACTGCTTACCAAGAACTTAGTCAGATAGACAAGATAATCGTTATTAATTTTCAGACTGTGTAGTAATCTTATAATTTCAATACCTGGGGAATTTTGGTGATTAGTAGTAGCAAGGAAATTTACAAAAAATATTAGATAACGAAATTTTTACCCTTTTAGGAACATTGACAAAACTATTGTTTTAACTTCCAGTTCAATCAATCTATCAGTAGTAATTGTTTTGATTTAGGCATTTATGAATTATTTATTATCTATCATATGTGAATTTAAGAATAAGGTTGTTTATATAAAAGGAGTTTAAAATCTCTATTTAGGAGTCAGGTCATCTTGATTAGTATGTCAATGAATATATGAATAGACTATTAATTAGTAGTTAATACATATTCAACATCCATTGAAGATAAAGATAACGATATTTGGCATTTAACTATTTATAAATATTATACAGATTATAGGAGACATGTCATTTGAATTATCAAGTCAATTTTTGTTAGCTTTAATTCCAATTTTATCAGGTGTTATTGCCTATCAATTTTTATTTAGAAAACAGGTTAAACAAGTTGTATCATCTAAACCACCAACAGCAAAGAAAGGTTATCATTCAGATTCAAATGCTCCACCACCAATTGCAACACCATTAGATATTACACCTGAAGAGGTTAAAACATATGATGATAGACCATGGAGACCATTCAGATGGCCATATCATCAAACAATGAGTATCTTTAAATTAGATATTAATCATTGGTTAGATATGGATAAATATTATTGGGATTATATTAAGGAAAAGGAAAGAATATTTCATGAATATGGTGATGAAAACATTGGTTGGTTACCAGGTTCTGAAGATGCATGTCATGAATTAATGGAAATCGTGAGAGATCATATGTTGATTAGATATCCAAAATTATTTACATCAAATGATGGTGGAGAAACCGTTAGAAATGAACTGACTGGTGAACTATTAGATATGTCTGAACCATTGAAGGAACATCCATTAATCTATGTATCTAAGATGGCTAAAGAAGATTTTTATATTGTATTAAAGAAAGATGATGGAATTCATTATCTAATGGCTGCTGCTGTTCCATTTCCAGGTGGTTCATTTGGTATTAAACATAAATTAGGTAAAACTTTAGATGTTATTCATACTGAAGTTCCATATTATGAGACTAAATTAAAGGCATCAATGGAAAAATGGTTTGCCAAAATGTCTCCAGCTGATCCAGTTGAAAGAGCCTCATGGTATATCTCTTGGGATAGAGAATTATTATGTTCCAATGTATATGCATTAAAGGAAGGTGAAAAAGTTGAAAATGATATTCCACCAACTGAATTTAATGTTAGAGTAGAACGTCAAACTTTAAGAAGATTACCAAGATCTAAAGCAATTATCTTTACTAATCATCCAGTTTATTATTCAATAGAGGAAATGAAGGATGAACCATTAATTCCATCATTAATTAAAAAAATTATCTATGAAGCACCAGAGGGTATTATTAAATATAAAAACTTTGATAGTTTTAGAGATCATATTTCTAATTATTTAGACGGATTAATTCAAAGACAAATTGATTTAGGTATAATTGATAAGGATAAACCATTAAAGACTTTACCTTCATACCCATTTGCACATTTTGTTAAACAATCTGATGAAATTAAAGGTTGGAATACTGCAATGATGAAGAGACAAGAAGAAGCTGCTAAGGCAAAAGAACAAGAACAGGCTTCTAAACAGACAGAAGAACAAGTAGCACAATCAGTCTAAAGTTCAAAACGTCAATTTAAAATAGTATATAATTAATGAAAGTGTATTTGATGATGAAGAGTGTTTCTTTTATTATTCTAATTAAAGTGTTAGAGAGTTGGCAAGTGTTAGCGGGACTTACTTAAGTCAAACTCAATTAATAGTGATATTTAAAATAATATATGAAGATATAATTCACCTACAAAACTGTAATAATAATCACAATTATAATTATAATTGATTGCAATGTATTTATTGATTGTTATCATGTATTGAATAAAGAAAAAAGTCTAAACAGCATAAAAAATTTGTTTGGAATCTGGTAAGGAGAAGACGCCACTTAATATCTAACGCCCTATCCAGCTGATACCTCTATTACTTATAGTAATTTTCTCTCGAATCCGTTGTAGAGAGTAACGAGCCTAATTAAATGTAAACATTTGTCACTGATACCCTACAATAATACGAATTCTTGTACAATAGAGAAGAGAAAAATGTAAGAGAGTTAAAAGTGAAAATTTGCTTATACTTTTTTTATAGATAGTGAAATTTACAGACGGGTAACTTGTTTTTAAATGTTTTGGTTTAGCGATCATAACTTAGCTTCCACTACTACTACTACTACTACTACTATCACTACAACAAGATAAATGTAAAATAGATTTATATCAATGGTGTGAATTGAATATCTCATATCTAACTAATATCACACGTAATAAAGTTGAAAAGGGGCACTGACAATGAACCCTCACATAGTATCCATATGTAACTGGGTATAAAGATCAAAATAGAGGAAGAACTTAAAAAAATACCTATACTAATGTATAAGTGAGAACTAATACTACTAGAATATTAGGAAATACTATGAAAACCAAGTATCATCAAAGAATAATTAATATAAAAAGAATGAAAATGAAATGAAATAGAAGAAAGTTAAAAAAAAGATATCAAGTAAGAAATGAATTGTAAATACTTTATTCATCAAACTAATAGAACGGTGAAGACATCAAATATAATTTGTAGAGTAGTATGTTGAAAGACGAACGATTTGCAATATAGAAATAAGGATATAATGAAAGGTGAAAAGACACACAGACCGAATAAGATCAACATCATAAAAATGGGAATATATAAAGAATTAAGAAGAAACACAGAAAACGATCATTCTAAAATGAACTGTAAAAGATCTAATGGCCTTGATTCTTTGAAGAAGTGGTTGTTGCCTTCAAAACCTTTGAAGTTGAAGTAGTCTTTCCTACAACAACTTTTGAAGTTGAAGTTGAAGTTGAAGTTGAAGTTGAAGTTGAAGTTGAAGAAGTCTTTCCTACAGTGGCTTTTGGAGTCGAGGTTGAAGTTGAAGTTGGTTTACCTTCAGCGGCTTTTAAAGTCGAAGTGGAAGTTGAAGAAGTTTTACCTACAGCGGCTTTGGAAGTGGAAGTTGGTTTACCCACAACAGTTTTCGAAGATGAAGTTGAAGTTGTCTTAGTGGTAGCAGGACCAACTGCTTGTTTGATAGTTGAGATGGAAGTTGTTTTTGTTGTTGTTGTTGAACTTTTCTTGGTGCTTGAAGAAGTTGAAGTAGTCTTTAATAAGACAGTAGTACCATGTTCAAAGATTAAATTATCATGATGAAAAGTAGTTTCATTATGTGGTTTCCAAAATGGACCATCTGGTTTACCAATGGTGGTGGTAGTATGATGATGACCATCATCATTATCATAATAAGTAGTAACTGTTGTATGGTGAGAAGGTGGAGATGGGAAATTTGGTTTAACTAATGAAGTAGTAGTATGATGTTCATCTTTAGTTGGTGATGGGAAATCAGTAAACTTTGTAAACTTTGTAAACTTTGTAAACTTTGGAGTTGGTGATTTAGTGAAATGGTTATCTTTATTATTATAATTATCATTATTATCAACTGGGGAACCAACTGGTCCAATAGGAAAGCCACCATTTTCTTGACCTTGTGGTGATGGTAGATAGGCAGCTGATGCAATTGCAATTAATGATAATAATATGGATTTATTGAATAACATTGTTATATTATATTGTTTTATTTAACTGTTATTATAAGAAAGATTAAATTTACTATAAATTTAATTAAAGATTGATTAAATAGAGGATATAACTAATGAGTATAATGGTTATACAAGTAGAGGGAATTTGAATTGCTTATATATATACACACATTATAAGATTTAAGATTCGGGAATTCTTTTACCATTTCAATGTTAGACCAACTTTTACTACTACTACTACTACTACTATTACTTCTAGTGCTACATGTTTTATTAAAGTATAATGCAAGTCGCATAGAACTATTCATTGATTAATTTTTTATCAATTTATTCATTGAAAGGGTGGTTAACAAAAGAAATGCTGTATGCTTTATGGAATGTTAATTGTGGTAAATGATTGGTAAAGTAGCATGTGGTTATATAGCTATCATACTTCTATCTTTATTTTAAAGTAAGTAAGGTAAGTACTTTAGTAAGGTTCAAATTTTTTTTGTTTTTTAATTGTGTGTGCCCTAAAAATAATATTAATAATAATATTAATATGCATATCATTTAACCAATATTTTTAAATAGAAAATTACACATGAATACTTTTCACATTAAGCATGGAATTTGAGAGATGGGATAATTCAAGTATTGATATTTGGTAATTACTAATTAGACAATTGAACACTTGATAAATAATAAACTAACTGCAAACACTCTTTTTATTTTTTGATCTATACCGTATACTCTATAATCTATATGTATAGGTATCAGATGTTTAGTAACAATTTACCTTTCCACATCTTACAAATTATCAAATTATTAGGTATTGAATAAGAATGAGAATTTTTTGAAAGGACAAGAATGTAAAACATCACTCCTTGTGTTCGAATAATTTATACTGAAAGTACCAGGTACCTTTAAACTTTAAAGGACTAAGGAGATTGGCACATATTACAAGTATTTTGTTAGATTTGAATATTTATCATGTGTATATTTATTAATCATTATAAACTTGAACATATTTACATACTAATGATTATTCATTAATTCATATAATATATAGTCTAGATTATTCTATTTTGAATAGCGTATAAAGTATAGCTTAATTTAATGGAACCATGGTACAACGTTGTAATATTTTAAGTTTTAGCTAATAATTTCCCTTTTTGGTATATAGTTTAGTATTGGTATAAGGAATGAGAATTGCGATTAATTTGATTAATTTAATTAAGTTATTCCTTTATTTGATGAACAGTTATATAATGTACATGAATTGATTATTAATCATTAATTTAACTATCATGATGATTAATCAATTAATTAATACAATTCAATGAAACCTTGTAAGAACCAATATTAAGTATCCATCTATATAGATATCACGTTGAAGGAGATACAAAATTAAATATGAAATATATGGTAAATCATTTACCAATAATATTAAATGTTCATTTAATTAATAATTAAGCAGTTTATAATCAATTAATTAATAATATATGATCATTAAATCATAAATTAGAATAAAATATCAATTTGAGGATATAGGAACTCTTGAATTAAGGTTATTAGCAATACAATTTTTTTTACTCTTTACTATCTACATTGATTATATAATGGTTCTAATTAGAGATAGATCTATGCAGATAGAGCAATCTGAGGTATGCAATATGTAATATTCAGTATAGTAATTAATTATTGTAATTACTCAATATATATATCATGGATTTGTGAATTGTGTATAAGTGAATTGATATAATATCTATCTCTAAAACATTGATAGATTAAGATCTTAAACAGCTTATGCATTGATAACTATTAACTTATAAGTAAGTTTTGATTAAGAAGATTTAGAATCCCATTGGGTACACATTGTCTACAATATTTTACTTTGAACTTTGAGTTAACTTATAGTGATAGGTAAGTGATTACTATTATTATATCACCGGCAAGTTGTTTGCCATTACTGTTAATGATTATGTATATACAGACATTGCTATAGACTAACCGAAGTACTATGATGTATCAATATAAAAGGTGATGGCTAACTAAATGTATTCATTCACTTACTTGCTCTGCTCTGCTCTGGACCTATTACTCTCGGTAGGCTTGTAAGTTATTAAAGAATCTAGAACAATATTCAATGAATTAATTAATTAGTAGGTAATACAGGCATATTTATGAAAAGACTCCTTTCATATTCACTACACTTACTATTATCAACTTTTTATATCAATGTAATATTGATACAAGATTAAGAATGTAAATAAAAGTTAAACTTAATACTACATTTATTTGATCTGTTATATGACGAAATATTTACTATTCCTATTATACATTCTTCATATGAATAAGTACTACAATATAAATATTTATAGAGTTTAGTAACATATATTCATTCAAGGTATATGGTTCATGGTTTATGATTTATGATTTATGATTAATTATGATATACTATTAATTGTGATATATTATTATTCAATATCCATGGACCATGACCTATAATAAGCCCTTCTTAGTATGATATTTATATACTTGAATAGAAATATATGAGTATACGAGTATACTTAAAATATTCGAAGGAGTCCTTTTTTTCTTAAGTTTAAAAGACTAAACTATTATAATATAATTTTGTATGTTTATTAGTAAATAGTAAGAAATTCATGAGTGTAATTAAAGCATTGAATATTAATTGATTATAAGAGAAGTAAATAGTACTAATACAACTGAAATTTATTCAGTAGTACAACAATTAATAGATCTGATATTTAGAACTTGAAGCATAGACCGTTGAAATTTCTCTCTCTATGTATGTAATCTGACCAATAAGTTATAGTATATATAGAAATAACTAGTAAACCATCTTTGTATTTCATATAATTAGACTTCATACTTTACCTAAAGTATAGTGTTATATATTTCTTCTTTCTCAAGTAACTGTGCCATATTTTAAGCATTTACTCTAGTTGAAACAAACTATTCGCTAGAATACTAGTTCATTGTCTATTTTCATTAACGAAATTTGAATGTTATCTAGTTAAATTATATTATTGATATTTTACAATGATAGTGATAAATAATAAATGAATAAATATATACTCTCTTTGTAGATGTTATTTTAAATAGAGGAAATGTTATGATTTTACTTTATGACTATTAGTACCCCATCTATCATATGAATAGAGTCCTAAA
This sequence comes from Ruyongia chambardii, assembly GCA_030574595.1. Lineage (NCBI taxonomy): Eukaryota > Fungi > Ascomycota > Saccharomycetes > Phaffomycetales > Wickerhamomycetaceae > Ruyongia > Ruyongia chambardii. The sequence continues at coordinate 17,632 of JAJMFI010000108.1, forward strand.
CTTGTTAAGATTAATCCAATAATTTGAATATGATTAATATCCTTAATATTACCATTAATTAAAACCATACTAACTATAATAACAATAATTTTCTTCATCATACTTGCAATTGAATAACTAACTGCACTTAATGAACCTAATAGATTAAATGCTAATATTGATTGAATAAAATGACAAATTCCATTAATTATTAATGAATTCCATGGGATTGAAATCAGATATTCATCAAGGTTTTCCTCTTGAATGTTTTGAATATGATGAATACCAAAAATATGATGTGCCTCAATGAATAGGAACCATGGTAATGATAAGAAGAATCCAACAATTGAACAATATAATAGTAATGTTAATTTATCATATTTTATTGCAATGTTATTACTACTACTACTACTACTACTACTAATATTGTTGTAATTATTCAAGTTGATTGAACTCTTTGATGTTTGATTATAGTTTGATATTAATGAAGACAATGACCATGGATTAGACTTATTAATCTCTCTATCATAATTTTCATACATCTTTTCCTTTAATATTGATTTTTCCATAATATTACTGATATCATCATTACTACTACTACTTCCACTATTACTACCAGCAGTGGAAGCAGAAGCAGTGGAAGCAGTGAATTGATTATTATAATTTGAATACAGTGGTAAATCAGTTATTGAATTTGATATTGATAGACCAAGTGCTAATTCTGAATGATTTAAATTTTTATCATTAATAGTTGTTGTAAATACCTTTTTACCATATATATTTTGTGCAACAAATACAAATAATGATAATATTGCATATATGATACCAGTTATAATATCATTATTATTAATTGAAGTTTCAATATCTGAACCAGTTGATATAAGTGATGGACTCCTCTTTTTAGAATCTGCTAATACTATTAAAAATATACCAAATATCAATGGAATTAATGAAAGATAGGTAATTATTGAGAATTTAACTTTATAAATGATTCTATATGTTAATACTAAGAATAATGGTGATAATGTCTTTATACTTGCCACTGTTGAAATTGGAACAAGTGCAGTAGCACTATGACTAAATAGTTTACCCAAGAATTGGAAACAACCTAATGGTAATACCGTTAATAATAGATGTTTTGATGGTTTGAATAATGTATTAGTACCAGACGTACCAGCAGTAGTAGTAGTAGTATTAAAATCAGGAATAGTACCTTTAGGAAATATACTATTAAAATATGATGGATTTAATGATAATAACTTTATTGTAATTAGACATAGTATAAATACTAATAAGAATTGAAATTCTCCAAGTGCTAATGGGAATGGGAAATCAGTTAAAATTTTCTTTGTTACCTGTGATGACATTGATGATATAAAATACCATGATAAACATGATAATACAATTTTAAAGTTAATGGGAGGCAGTACAGATTTGAAGAGTCTGATTAGCCAGACTACTGCAAAGACTACCAACACTCCCATATCTATCCAAGTAATACATATATATTACAATATACTGTAGTATATAATATAGTATATAAGATTGAAATGGTTTGTAGTATAATTTTTAAAGGGGGGCAAGTATTAATTCTTTTATACCGATTAAATATTCCAGAAATTTAAAATGATAGATAAATATATTTGAATATAACAAAATATTATTACACCATGTACTAAGTATGTATAATATAGTATATAGTATATAGTATATAGTATATGGTATAGTATAGTGTATATGGTAAAGTATGTCAAATGTAATGTGCATCAAATTACTTAATAATTAAAATCTCGTCATTTCGTTTATTAGAATTATTATTATTATTAAATTGCGGAATAGTAAGGAGATCTACACTTGGTACTAATTCAAGTTACATATCTTAATGTTACTACTACTAGTAGTACTAATAGTTAAAGTAGGAGTATATACATGTATTAAGTAGTTAGAACACTGAACCTCTCTGTCTTATACCTGATATAATCTCTTCTCTATCAATACTCTCTACCATAGTAATTGAATCAATTTCTTTATCTTCATCAATACCATCAGTACGATCATTATCATCATTGTCACTATCACTATCACTATCACTATCAACATTAATACCTTTCTTACCTGCCTTAATCATTTCTGCTGCCTCTGGATCAAGTCTTTCAATAAGGTATGGCATTGCAATCATAGCTAATACTATAATGGTTCCAGTTAGATATAATGGATTAGTAATAACTGTTGCAATTGGTCCTTCCTCAAATATTCCTTTCTTTCTCTTTTGTATATATTGTTTAAATGGTATTTCCTTATTTAGATTAATCTTAATTGGATATGGTAATTCTGTATATAGTTCATCCCATAGTATACTTGGTTGAACCAAATAACATTTTATAATCACATCTTCTTCTTTATTCTTCTCATTGGTATCATCATCATCAACAAGATTCTCATTGATTAATGGATTTTCATTCTTAATTATTGATATCTTTGTCTTTGATGGATATAAATTATAATCAATACTCATAACACTTAATAAATATTCTCCAATTGGAATATTTTTAAATTCAAATGAACCATTATTATTAATATATGTAGATTTCTTAATTGGTAATATATAATTATCTTGACCAAAGTCTTCATTATTTGTAATTTGAATTAATTCAATTAATGTATGTGAGATATCTGTTGTTGTTATATCTGGTTGAATATCAATATTTCCTTTAATCTCATATGAATTGATTAAATTACATAATTGTATTAGTATTATGAATAATATTGACTTCATTCTTTCCAATATATGTAATTCTAATATCTTCTATCCATACACATGTAGATATATCCATATATATATATACTATAAGCTAATATATATAATGAAGTAATTATCTATCTATAAAAATTCCTCAATAATTTTTCAAGTACTTAAAAATTTATTTTTTTGTTAAGTTCGAAGCTTAAGAGTAAATCTAATCTATATACAAAAATTTATACTGTTTTACTTATATATCTTGAAGGATAATAGTATTTTACTAATTAATAATGTATATTGTTAATCAATTGTTTATTTTACTGATAGATTAATACGTATTTTTTTTTTTTTGTTTATTATCATTATTGGTAGTAGTAGAATAAATGAGAGTATAAATGAAAGAGTTGATGATCACATATTATAAACTAATTCATTAAACATCTTTTCATCTCTTATTCTTAAATTCATCTTGAATAGTTTAGGTTCAATAGCAACAGAATCTGGCACTGAATTTAATTTAAATGGATCTAATTCCATTAGAAAATCTTCATTAATTGGTGGATTAATCTCATATAGAATTAAAAATCTAATTAATAATATATACATTTCCTTAATTGCTAAATGTGAACCTGAACACATTCTTGATCCAACTCCAAATGTAAACATTGTTGTAGTCTCTTCCATAATTTTTAATTTCATATCATCTGAATTTAAAAATCTCTTTGGTTCAAAGAAATATGGATTATCAAAATGTTTTAAATCATGATTAACTGCAAATGTATTCATAAACATAATGGTACCATTTGGTATTATAATTGAATTCCTATATATAATATCTTTTGTTGTCATTCTTGGTAAACTTGTTGGTAATACAGAATAATATCTAAGTCCTTCCTTCAATAGGGCTTCAATATAATCAACTTTTTTATTCCCCTTTAAAGTATTATTATCATTAAGACAACATTCATAATAGGCCTGCTTTAAATCATCTTTATAAAACTTTTTAATCTCTGATATAGCAATCTTTTGAATATCTTGACCATATCCTGGTTGTGATAAATGTCCTAATATATGATTTAATACTAATGGTGTATTATCTAAACCAGCACTTACCATTGTCAAACAAATAGATTTTAATTCTTCAATATTAACTTGATGCATTGAAGAATTATCATCATTGTCCTTATCATTTCTTAGAACTTCACTAACAATTGAATCTTTAAAATCTTCACCTTTTAATATCTTTTGCTCTAAATCATTCATAAATTTTGTCATATAAATATCTCTTCTATTTCTATAATCATTAGCCATATGGGTCTTATTATTATAAATTATTGTTGGAATAAATCTTAATATTGGTAAATAATCTTGTAAATTTGATGAATGACCTCTTAATCTAACAATTTGATTTTCAACATGAGAGATCTCTTGAAATAATTTACATTTATCATTATGTTCTACTTTAACAAGATATCCATAAGTGATGAAAAGACTTATTCTTAATATAAATCCTTGAATTATCTTAAATGGATCAATATCTCCAATATCCTTTGAATGATTTGTGGAAATATTTCTTTGAATCTCTAATCTTTTAAACATATTTGTACTTTCAAATGACATTAATTTTCCAAATTTATCAACATTTTGTTTACTTAATGCATTTAATATAACTCTTTTTTTTCTCCTATAGGAATCATTAAATGGTGTTGTACCAATTGTAAATCCTTGTGTCTTTGATACAATATTATGAAATGTGAATAGAATTGGTCTTGAATTATTTGCATCTTTATTCTTTATCCAAAGTTCCTTAATTGAATCATAAGAATTTGCCACAACAACCATCTTATTACCCATTCTAATTTGATAAACATCACCATATATAGTTGACCATTCCATATATTTCTTTGCAGGATTATTCAACACTTGGAAAAGATTACCTACTATAGGGTAATGAGATACAATGGGTAAACCTTTAATTCTTTTAGGCCCTACCAAACCAATTAAATCTAAAAGAAGATATCCAAATATTAATAAGAACAATGTCTTTAGAACATTGATAACTAAGAAATTAATTTATTTCATCTTGGTTAGTCAGATACCACAATATAATATCAAAGAGTTTATAGGGTATTTAATATATATTTACCAATATTGATATTTCCAAAAGTTATAATGTAAATAGTTTTCAACATATGAAATCTAAAAGCAAAAAAGGAAATGATGTATGGTAGTATAATATAGCAATTTAATAGACTGGATAGTCCTTTATTTTGAGTCTTAACTTATAAGTGTAGTTGATTCTAGTAGTAGTAGCAGTAGTAGCAGTAGTAACACTAGTAACACTAGTAGTAGTAATAGCAGTTGTAATATTTTATTCAATATTAATCAGAAGACCACAAACACAAAAGTTCAAATGGCATAAATCACCATAAAGATTTCTTCCATAACATTGACCAACAATTCAATGAACAACAATATTAGTAATAATGATAATCCTTGATATATGTTTATATACCTTCATCTTCTCCATCTGATTAAAACTCATGTACTCATTATAAGCAGTTGAATCATATAATACCAATTTAGACATCATTTTATAGTAAAATGACAATTTTTAACTTTAAAAAAAGAGGCACATCAAATATTAAAAAACATGTAGTGAAACCAATCAAATCTTAGCATTAGCAGTACCACCAATTCAGTATAGAATTAAACCAGATTCTATATTCAAATCAATAGTAGTTAAATTGCTGCTACTTAAAAACTCTTCATAGTTAATTTTGGCTCATTGTTTAAATAAAAAAAAAACTGAAGCGAAATAAACAAACAAACAAAGAGATGAAAATTAACGAGTACTAATCATTTACTATTTAACTTAGAAAAGGAAATAGGAATACAAAGAGAAAGGAAGAACTATGACCATGAATGAGTTCTCAGTGCTGAATAAAGGTCTATCTATGATGGTTACCTCACCTTTCAAATGTTCTTTAGATACAGATGTATTACAACCTCCTAATGATCTAAACTATAATAGATTGATCTCAAAGCTTGCAGATACAAATTATAATATAACAAATGCTAATAGATATTTAGAAAACAATTATATTGATACCATTAAACAATCATATAATAGAGATATTAATAAGTTTGTTACAAGGAATATTGATCTGTTTGGATCTGAATTACAAAATGATCTATTGGAGGACACAACTTCAAGTTATTTAAAGATAAAATTATTAATTGAATATTCATTAACTCAAATAAATAATAATAATAATCAATTGAAAGATACTAATACAAATAATTCAACTAAGATCATGTCCATAGAGGAATTACAATTATTAAAGGTACAATTAAAGGAACTGCAAGATTTTAAAAGTGAAATACAACAACAGATGAATAATAATTCTAAGATTATTCATGAAGCATTCATCAATATAAACAATAATATTGATCCAAAGATTAATTTAGAAATCATTCAAACAATGTGGTCATCTAATGATCTATTACTTAAGAAGGTAAATGAAGTAGATATGAAACTATTCAAAAACTTGACAACATTAAATGATCAATTTTTATTATTGTTATCAATATCATATTTTGATAATATTAATAATGATTTTAATAAATTAGGCTTACCAAATCAACAAATAGAATTATCACAGAGAGAATTACAAATAAATGATTACGGAAGAAACACCAATGATAAGATTAATAATAACAATACAAACTCTAGTCAGATTGATGAAATTATGGCTCATATTGCATCTGTTGCAGTTCAAAGAGATGTCAATTTACCAATGTTGAATAGTAATAATAATTCAAATGATATAGGTTCTAAATTACAATGGATTAAAGATTGTTTGAATTCCATTGCTGATAAACCATTAAATAGTTCAATAATTGATGAAGAAGAAAATTTTATGGATAATTCAAATATTATGTCAATGTCCATACCAACTTCAAGAGAATTATCACCAACACCAAATAATACTACAGCTACCATTAATCCAATTGATAATATTGGAGAGATGAAAAGATTGAAAACTGCATTAAATGATTTACAATTTGCTCATCAATTCTTAACAAGACAATTTGAAGATGAAAGAATAATGAATTCAAATTCTTTAAATAATTTAAATATCAAAAAGATTAATGTAGAAAAGCAATTATCAGAGAATTTAATTTCATTAGAGAAATTACAACAAAAGAATATATTAGTTGAACATGAAAAGAATAAATTAGAGTTAAAGAATGATTCAAAATTAAAAGAAATAACTGAATTACAAAGACAAATTGCCATGTTAAAGATTGATAATTTAGGTTATGTCACTAATAAAGTAAATACTTCATCTACAATGTCCTACATTTCACCAAGTTCAAGTCCAGGTAAAGATATATTAACTACTAATGCTGATAATTTAAGTATTGATAGTATGCCATTAAATGAAATTACAAATCCAATAACTCCAGTATTACAACAGATGCCAAACATACAACAACAACAACAACAGGATATTGGTAATTATAGAAACTCTTCACCATCCTCTCCAAGATTCAATTCAAGTATATCCGTATTAAGAAAAGAATTTAAAAAGTTGGTTAATAATATGAATGCATCATATTTGATTGAATTAGAGAAGGAAAGAAATGAAGTTAAGAGATTGGAACAACTAATAAAGATGTATGAACAAAGAGAAACAGATATTGAATAGTTATCTGATCATTACATATACATAGAACACTGAATTACATATAAGCATATAAATATATACATATTTAATAGATACCATTACTTGTACTGCTACTGTATACTACTTGTTATAAGAAGACAGAAGAAGAAGATCGAAGAAAAAAAAACACTCAATAAAAAAAAAACCGATTCAAAGAAAATGAAGAAATCGCCATCGCGTTGAATTTGTTCATTGATCAATTTTGACTTTAATAAGTAATAACTAAGTAGTAGTAGTAACTTATTCTGATTAAAAACTTGAATTAGAATGAGTGTTAATATCTATGGTGATCAAGTCACTGAAGAGAGAGCTGAAAATGCTCGTATGTCTGCCTTTGTTGGTGCAATTGCTGTTGGTGATTTAGTTAAATCTACTTTAGGTCCAAAAGGTATGGATAAACTATTACAATCTGCCACAACTGATCAATGTTTGGTAACTAATGATGGTGCTACCATTTTGAAATCTATACCGTTAGATAATCCTGCTGCCAAAGTACTAGTTAATATTTCAAAGGTTCAAGATGATGAAGTTGGTGACGGTACTACCTCTGTTACCGTTCTTTCTGCTGAATTATTAAGAGAAGCTGAAAAATTAATTGAAAAGAGAATTCATCCACAAACTATCATTGAAGGTTATAGAATTGCATCAAAGGCTGCATTAGTATGCTTGGAAAGAGCAGCTATTGATAATTCAGCTGATTCTGATAAGTTTAAAGAAGATTTGATGAATATTTCAAGAACTACATTATCTTCAAAAATTTTATCTCAAGATAAAGAATTATTCTCAAAATTAGCAGTTGATGCCATTTTAAGACTAAAGGGTTCTACTAATTTAGAACATATACAAATAATAAAGAAGATTGGTGGTAAATTATCTGATTCCTTTTTAGATGAAGGTTTTATCTTAAATAAGAGATTTGGTAATGGTCAACCAAAGAGACTTGAAAATGCTAAAATTTTAATTGCAAATACATCATTAGATACTGATAAGGTTAAAGTATTTGGTGCTAAATTTAAAGTTGATTCAACATCAAAATTAGCTGAACTAGAAAAGGCTGAAAAGGAAAAGATGAAGAGTAAGATTAATAAAATTTCAAAATTTGGTATTAATTGTTTTATAAATAGACAACTAATCTATGATTATCCAGAACAATTATTTAGTGATCATTCAATTAATTCAATTGAACATGCTGATTTTGAAGGTGTTGAAAGATTAGCTCTTGTTACTGGTGGTGAAGTAGCATCTACTTTTGATAACCCTGAATTAGTAAAATTAGGTTATTGTAAATTAATTGAAGAAGTTATTATCGGTGAAGATGTTATGACTAAATTCTCTGGTTGTGCAGCTGGTCAGGCCTGTACCATTGTTTTAAGAGGTGCCACTGAACAAGTCTTGGATGAATCAGAACGTTCATTACATGATGCCCTATCAGTATTATCACAAACAACAAAGGAAACTAGAACTGTATTAGGTGCTGGTTGTTCAGAAATGTTAATGTCAAAGGCAGTTGATACTGCTGCTCAAAACGTTGAAGGTAAAAAATCATTAGCTGTTGAAGCATTTGCTAGAGCTTTAAGACAATTACCAACAATCTTAGCTGATAATGCTGGTTTTGATTCAAGTGATTTAATAACTAAATTAAGATCTGCTATCTATAATGGTATGTCTACCTCTGGTTTAGATTTAAATAATGGTGTTATTACTGATGTTAGAGAATTAGGTATTGTTGAATCATATAAGTTAAAGAGAGCAGTTGTTAGTTCTGCATCTGAAGCTGCTGAAGTCTTACTGAGAGTTGATAATATTATTCGTGCTAAACCAAGAACTGCTAATAGAGCTCATTAAAATGACTTTCATATATCTCTTCATAATAAATTGATTTTGTTTCATATCCAACTTATATTTTTAAATTTGTAACTGATAAATTCGAAATTTTAAATTATAAATATATCAATCATAAAATTTACATGTAGATACTTGATTAATTAATAGTCATTACTCTTTATTAAATAATGTATACCTTTAAAGTTCTAAATATTGACTTATTGAAAACTTTTTCATATTACTTAAAATAACATCATTATCATTATCATTATTAGCAGAAGTTGTGTCTCTTTCCATATTAGAGATGCAATTCTTCACATTAGTGAAAAGAACCGATAAATAAATAAGCTTTAAACTTAATGGATTACCTGTTTTAATCAATGAATCTAATTTGAACCCATTAGATAAAAATTTAACTCTCTTAACATAGTCTTCCAGTTTGGAATCAAGTTTTGTAGTTAATTCTTCCTTAATAAATATGTCTCCTTGTGCAATTGGAGTGTAATTGTGTTGATATATTCTATAATGTTTTCCTTTGGAAGTATTAAGAATTGGATTCAATAATTCCTCTAATTCTTCATTATGCCTTTTCCATTTCTCATTATTACCTAATACTCTGAATGATAATATATAACCATCAGGTTGAATTATTAACTGATAAGGTACATTATTAAAAGTTCCATATAATTCATTTTCTTTATCTTTACTATCTTGAATACCCATTAATATTGATACTATATCACCATTTTCATCATTATTTGAAACTTTGATGATTTTAGATAGTTCCTTTTTATACTTCTTAAGTCTAGTCTTTGATAATAGTTTTGTATCACAATATATTCTTTCCTTATACCTTAGGAATAGATGAATAGTACCAATCATTAATATTTTTTCAATATAAGTATTTTCTCTATGAAATATATTAGAAAGTTCATTATAATTTGGTGTTCTTATATATGCCAATATAACGCATAGAATCTCCAATGTACTACAATCCAACTTTTCCTTCTTTAATATCTTATGTATCAATGGTGTATTGATATTTATGGAATCATGAATGGTCTTGATATTAGCCTTATCAAATCCAAAGATATTTAAGCTTTCTTGATCAGTTAACAAGTCTAAATCAAACTTGAACTCATCAGGAATACTAATTATATCTTCTGCTTCTCTCTGTAAAGATGATTGATCTGTTGATGTATGAGAGGAACTCCTTTTGTTTGAGTAACTGTTCCTCTGGTGGCTTTTCCGCTTTCTCTTCCTACTCGTTTCAGATGACATCTTCCTGGGCAATACAGTACGCTGTCTGATTGAATATCTTCTTGATGCTTTAATAGTGATTTTACGTTTACTAATAATTTTTTTTTCCTATCAAAATTATAACTATTAATATCGTGTCAGACACAAACATTTAGAGCAGAATAAAAGAAATTTATTGTTTAAGTACATTGGTGATTGTGATACTCAATGAACAATGGATCAACTGAACCAGATTGATGTCAAGAAAGAGAATAATATTAGAGTGGTGACTTTCAATATCAATGGATTTAGAACTTTGTTCCATTATCATCCATGGAACAAATTAAGAACGTTAGATGCCATGTTTGATTCAATGAAAGCTGATATTGTGACATTGCAAGAATTGAAAGTAGACTCTAAAACTATTGATAATAGTATTGGTCTTTTAAAGAATTATAATTCGTTTGTTACAGTTCCCTTGAGGAAGAAAGGGTATTCTGGTGTTGGTGTCTATGTAAGAATACCTGGAGAAGATGAATCTTTAGATATTAAGAATGCATTGAAAGTTGGTAAGTCAGAAGAAGGTATTACTGGTATTATAATACCTAAGGGAAGTAAAGAAAGATATAGGAATAATATAAATGGAATTGGTGGGTACCCAACTAATGGATCAGATGAACTCTATGAGAGAATTGATAGTGAAGGTAGAAGCATTGTTATAGAGTTACCCAACATTAATACAGTGATGATCTCAGTTTATTGCCCTGCGAATTCAATGGGTACAATAGATGGTGAAGAGTTTAGAATTAAATTTATTAAAACATTATTAGAAAGAATAAGATCATTAGAAAATTTAGGTAAACAGGTCCTTCTGATGGGTGATATCAACATAAGAAGAGATCTAATAGAAAGTGCAGAGGCAATAAGTGATGGACTTAAACAAGGTATTCTACAAATTACAAATGATGAAACAGATTTTGAAGAGATAAATAAGCAAGAAGCACTTAATTTCATAAATGTATCACAACCAAGATTGATGCTAAATCAAATACTAGTTGATAGTATTCTTCCCAATAATCAACAAAATAATAATCCAATACTATATGATACTATCAGAAGGATCCATGGTAGATCAAAGAATAGACTGTATACTGTATGGAATACAATGACTAATGCCAGACCTGGTAATTTTGGCTCAAGAATTGACTTAGTATTAGTTACTGAGAAACTGATAGATAATTGTTCAAGTGCTTATATATGGCCATTTTTGATGGGATCTGATCACTGTCCTGTTTATTCAGATTTTAATATTAAAGGCTTAATAGTCGAAAATCCAACTGATCCTAAACTACCCAAATTTGAAGCTCGTTATGTTTATAATCTATCAAGAGGTGGCCTTGATATTCTGTTTGGTAAGAAGAAGCCATCATCAACTACATCATCATTGCCAACAAATCAGGACAGGGAAAAACCTTCATCAACAGTCAAGAAACATAATTTAACTAATGCAATTACATCAACTACAAATACCAAAAAAAGAATCAAACCGTCAAATCAAGATAGAATATCGAATTTCTTTTTTGCAAAACAAGAGAAAACTCCTGAAAATATTGAACAAATTGTGATTGATGAAGACAATCATGATAATAATGATTGTGATGACAATAATAATCATAATGAGGATGCTTCACAAACAGAAAGTACAAAATCATTGAGTCAGGAATCAACGATCAATAATGACTCTTCTCAGACATCTATCAAACCTATAAAATTAGGAAGCAATGGATTATTTTCCATAGCTGGTGAAAGAGTTCCTGATTGTAAACATAATATACCTTGTATTCTTAAGACAGCAAGAACTGATGGTAAGAAAGGTAAGAAATTTTGGACGTGTGCTAGACCTAAAAGTGGAACTGGGTTTAAAGAGAATCCTGAATTTTCATGTGGATATTTTAAATGGAGATGACTCTTGAGTGATTTGAAAGGGACATGAAGCCTTATTGAATAAGGTACTTATTTATCTATTTATTCATTGTATAATATAGCATGCTTAATGATAGACTTTATTTATTTGATTGAGGTGATTGTAAGTACTACTATTGCATCGTCAGTAATTCAGTAATTTTGTTGTTCTAGTGAAAATCTAGCATCAACGTCACTAAATCCAAAGCTTGAAAGATCCGTCAGAAACGCTGTTATTGAAGAAGAAAATATGGTTTCATCTGATTTCTGTATTTGAACAAGAGCAATTTTACCCTCAGTTTCGAGTACTTCAACATCAATAGATGTACCAAACAAACCATGCAACTGCTTTAAAGCTTTAAATATAAGCATCTGCCAGCTCACTTTATCTACTTGTAAGTCCTCTACTTGTTTATTATGAATAGGATCCACAACCAAGGTCAGTGTGTAATTGAGCATTTCATCCTCTAGATCACCATCCTCCTTACTGCTCATTGTTGTTGAATGTACTTCTATAGTACTTTGTTAAGTGAGATGAGCAGAAAATCATCACTGAATTTTTTAAAGAGAAAAATAAACATATTTGAATCAAATTGCTTAACATCATCATCATCAAATCTTTAATTAGCTATTTATATATGCTATTAAATCAGCTATATGAACAAACTGGTCACCTGATACAACATGTCCAATGAATTGAGAATCTTCTTGTCTAAGGTGAAATGTCCTCAGGGCAAAGGATGCCTTCTTTCTACTTGTGCATTTAACCATGACCAGAAGAGGCCTCTATCAAACTTACCATCAGCTGAGAAAAGAATAAAAATAAATCCAACATCTAGTAATCCTGAGAAAACTGTCAATGTTGAAAAATCAAGTAAGCCTTTTAAGCCAGATTCTTTAAATTCAACACCCCTTAGTTCTTCTGATAAAGTTATCTCACCTTTTAAAGACTTGAACAAAAGCTCAATTAAAACTTCTAAAACTGTTATAACTTCTAAAACTGATAAAGCATCAAATGTTAAAACTGCTATAACTTCTACAACTGATAAAACTTCAAATATTAAAACTGTTATCACTCCTACAGTTGCTAAAGCGTCAAATGTTAGAACCGCTATAACTTCTACAGCTGATAAAACATCAAATGTTAAAATTGCTAAAATATCAAAACTTGCAACTGCTAAAATAACAGCTGCTAGTCCCATAATAAAGAAGACAATTAGCACTCCTTCAAAAGCTGTAGAACATCAGATATTAAGTAAGGGACCTATTGTTATCAATCCTAAGCCAATAACTGGAGGTGGTAATCCTGCACCTTTACCAACCCGTCGATCTTGTATTGAATTGATCTCCAAGGCACTAAAACAACAAAATATATCATCACCTGATTATCGAGCAATTGAAGATGAATATGAAATAGCAAGAAATTCAACTACAAAGACATATACAAACAATATTAGATCATTGATTCAGAAAATACGAAAGAGTCAATATGATATTGACTCCATGGATAACGCCAAAAGACAACAAAGAAATACTTTAAAATTGGCGAATGATCAAATGTATGACAAATTGAAAGAATTGATACATCCAGAAAGTATACTAGATAGAAATGGCTTCATAACTAAATTTCCAGAAAAGGATCCATTGCGAGAATATCCAATAACGTCTAAATCATGTGCTCGTTGTGGCGCTGATTTCAATTTGATGACGATAAAACTTCCAACACATTGTCAATACCATGAAAGAAAGAGAAGGATAGAGAGAACTACAAAAATTTGGGAATGTTGCTCAGAAACTGTTGGTGTCAGTAATGGTTGTAAGACTGGATCCAATCATGTATTTAAAGTTATTGATCCATATGAAATGCATGATTTAATTCCATTTGTTGAATCTCCAATACCATCGATACCAGCCTCTAAGAAGATAATTGGTATGGATTGTGAAATGGGGTATACAACAAAGGGGATGGAAGTCATTAGAATAACTATTGTTGATTTCTATACAGGTAAAACAGTTTTTGATGAAATTTTGGAAACATTTGGTGATATCTTAGATTTAAACACAACATGGAGTGGAGTTCATGAAATCCCACCATATTCAATGACCCTTGATGAGGCTCAACAATCTATACTTGGGAATATAATTGATCGAGATACTATTATCGTGGGACATGGTCTTGAAAATGACCTGAACGTTCTAAGGTTGATCCATAATAATATTGTTGATACTTCAATTCTATTCCCTAAAAGTTTAACAAGAAAATATGCCTTGAAAGAATTAGCCTTTGACTTTCTAGATAAACATATCCAGTCTGGAGAACATAGTTCTGAAGAAGATTCATTAGCTGCCATTGATATTTTAAAGGTTCATATAAACAAGAAACAAAACATAAGGCAAGTGTAGCTATCATTTAAGTTTGTGTTCTATAGATGATATCTTTTGAATAATAATTTTTTGATTAGACAGTATTGTTTGCATCATATTGAATAGTTGATCATTTGTAACTGCTGTTGGCAATTTATCTATATGTTCTTCAACTTTAGTGATAGTATTATCAATGTCATTGGTGAATTTCACTGTCTTGAGTTTCTTAGGTGATATGTTTGTATTTGCTGAGTAAGTTACTAACTTTCTCTTTATTGGTTTATTGGAACTGGTATTGATTTTATCAGAAGCAGACTTGTTTTGTGATGTGGGGCTCAAATTCAACTTTCCAGTATTTCTTAATGTGTTTAAAGAAGTAGTCATGGACATATCAGATTCTGTAGTGATATCAGCAGTAGATTCTGCTGAAACAGAAGGACTTGATTTAGATTCATTCTTAGGTTCAACTGTTATGGATTTATTGATGTTGATATTAGTGATTAATTCCTTATTAGGTTTCAAGCATGGCTTTACCTTCTTTGAATCCTTAAGTCTTTGAAGTAGATTTGTATTTGGTTGAATAATAACTGATGATGAAGATTTCTTTAATGAATTAATGGATCCATTGTTATTATTGGTATTTTTAGATTGCGAACTAATTGTAGATTCATAAATATGAGAGCCTAATCTACCAGATCTTGAATCTTGCTGTTCTGACATTGCACCCTTTCTACCAACGATCATTCTTGATGGAGTATTTAATAATCTAGTACCAGCCATTGGTTTTAAACTATCAAAAGTGATTGGATTTGTATTATTTGAAATCGTGGTAGTAGTAGTTGAATTAGAATTAGTAGTAACTCTACGATTAAAAGTTCTATCAACACTTTGAATCTTACTATTAACTATTCTTCTTGGAGTCATAGAAATCATCTCTGATGGTGTCAATTTGGATTTTATACCTTTCAAAGGTGATACTCTAGTTGGAGATTTATTTAAAGCATCATTATTCTTATTGGTATTGATAGTGGTATTATTATCAATGTTTAACCTTGTTGGAGAGGATGGCTTTAAAGGGCTTGTTAAGGCTGGCAATTCAGGTATTGCAGGAAAATTTCTCTGAACTTTGGACATTTATTAATAATGGGTATAAGAATATGGAAATAACTGAGCTAAATGAGTTGATGGTTATTCACAAGTTTATTTACATGTTTATAATGACTAGTATAAGATTTTAAATTTATTTATTTACAAAATTCCCAAAAAAATTAAATGGCAGATTTGTATTAGATAGATAAATTTTCACGTGTCACTACGAATCAAAAGTGTGTACAAATAGATTAAGGAATAATAGAATAGAATAGAATAGAGTGTGTACAGTAGTCAATAGCAACCCAGTGTTAAGCATGTCAAGACGATCAGAGTCAAAGAAACAATTATTTAGAAACTTATCTAAACCTTCAACTAATCTATTATCTAGAACTTTAAGGAAAAACTCACATAAGCTAAAGGATAAGAGCACATTGCCAACTTCAAATAATGATCAAAATAATTCAGTAACGCCCACAAAGAATCAAAAGAAGGGTATAAATTCAAGCTTTAGTGATATTTCGATTTCTACATTAGGTAACGATAGCAGTTTAGACGATCAAGAATATCTACAGGATCATTATTTGCATGATGCCGATGTTGATGAAGAGGAAGATGATGGTGATGATAATGATGATAACGTTTCCTCCTCATTTGTTATTCATAAGATGTTAGATACTGATAATTACAAGTTATTCAGTTCAAGTCATCCAATGAGAGAATCTAAACTGAAGGCTCTTAAACAATCAGAGCAAGCATTAATTGAAATATTTCATAATGGAATAGCAGATGATGACTATGATGATGATGAAGAATTTGAATATATCAATCATTTTAACGGTTATGGTAATGATGGGATATATCAAGATCATATTAATGGTAATAATGATGATTTAATACCAGGTAAGAATAACTATATGAGTTGTACAGATGGTATATTACTATCTATTCCAGAGGATAGATTGATATTGAATGGTGATAGATCAGATCAATATGAACTCTTAAATCAAGAGTTTACTGATAATTTAAACATTTTAAAGGCAAGCAAAAGAGAAGAGAAATTTAATTTAATAACTCCACGATATGATACTAATGAAGATATGTCCTACAATATTGATCTCTTAAGACAACAAATATCAAAATCACCAGATGATTCTTGGATATATACTGATCCTAAACCAGGTAAATTACTCTGGTAAATAGTGTTGATGAAATATGTATATGGTATAGTATGTATATAATCTTCCAAATGTATGACTAATCAGATAACGACCACATACAACCAACAGTATTAAACAATAAAGTATTAATAGTAACTATTCTAATATTAATCTATAAATAACTCAAAAGAGGCTGTTGTAAATTTTATTCTTTAATAGAATCTTTATTGCTGCCCAAACCGAATTAGAAGCTGGCAAATAAATTTTGACGAACCGGAAATAAAAAAGGAGCATTTTTTGAAAAGGCTGGGAGATTCAACACACTTACGTGTATTGTATAAAGATTTATATATAAGTTATCTCAATTGTCATCCATATTGGTTGTAGAGATATCTAATATATTGAAACTTAGTTCAATTGATATAGTTATTTCATCATAGGTACAAAATGAATATTATAAAATTACAAAGAAAGTTCCCTATATTGTCTCAAGAAGACCTATTCAGCTTAGTTGAAAACTTTAGAGCAATTGATATTGAGGATAAGGGTTTTGTTGAGAAACAAGAAATCATTGAAAAGGTTAGTGAAAGTGGTGAAGGTTCATATGATAATGTTCGTCAAACTTTAAAGAATGTTGGTGTTGATTCATCAGGAAGAGTTGAATTAGATGACTATGTTGAATTGATTGCTAAATTAAGAGAAAGTAAAGCTGCTCCATCATCATCGGAAAGTCAATCAAATACTTTAAAACATAAAGGTACAGGTGTTAAGGCATCTATCATTGTTGGTGGTTCAACCTCTGGTACTACACATACAATCAATGAAGAAGAAAAGACAGAATTCACTAAGCATATTAACTCAGTATTAGCTGGTGATCCAGATGTTGGTGATAGATTCCCAATTCCAACAGATACTTTCCAAATCTTTGATGAATGTAGAGATGGTTTAATCTTATCTAAATTAATTAATGATTCTGTTCCAAATACTATTGATACAAGAGTCCTAAATTTCCCAAAGAAGGGTAAAGCTTTAAATAATTTCACCATAAGTGAAAATGCAAACATTGTTATTAATTCTGCAAAGGCTATTGGTTGTGTTGTTGTTAATGTTCATTCTGAAGATTTTATTGAAGGTAAAGAACATTTAATCCTAGGTTTAATCTGGCAAATCATTAGAAAGGGTCTATTGAGTAAAATTGATATTAAATTACATCCAGAATTATATCGTTTATTAGAGGATGATGAAACTTTAGAACAATTCTTAAGATTACCACCAGAACAAATTTTATTACGTTGGTTCAATTTCCATTTAAAAGCTGCGGGTTGGGGTAGAAGAGTTACTAATTTTTCTAAAGATGTCTCTGATGGTGAAAATTATACCGTTTTATTAAATCAATTAGATTCTTCATTATGTTCATTAGCTCCTTTACAGACTCAAGATTTATTACAAAGAGCTGAACAAGTATTAGTAAATGCTGAAAAATTAGAATGTAGAAAGTATTTAACACCAAGTTCATTAGTTGCTGGTAATCCAAAATTAAACTTGGCCTTTGTTGCTCATCTATTTAATACTCATCCAGGTTTAGATCCAATTCAAGAAGATGAAAAGATTGAAATTGAAGAAT
>JAJMFI010000109.1:0-15376 GCA_030574595.1 Ruyongia chambardii
GAACCACTAAAATAACATAAAATTTTTACCCCCTAAAAAGACAAGCATAAAGCAAAATAGGGATAAAACCACGAATATTGATCAAAAAGACAGCTATTGAAATGAAATTGACCTCTAAGAGAAGCCAATCCTCTGTATAATAAGATATAATACCACCATTGATGAGCAGAAGGGCATAGTTTAAAGACATCGCGGTCATCTTAATATATATTCTTTACAATATTGAAAAAAAATATGAAGTTGCGGTTTTAGCTCAGTTGGGAGAGCGTCAGACTGAAGATCTGAAGGTCCTGTGTTCGATCCACAGAAATCGCATTTTTTTTTTATTTTTTTTCTTTCCTAACTCGGATCTGAAACTAATTCAACTTTATCATAATTATTTTAATTATTGTTTAATGTATAGAATATTATTATAATTATTCCATTATAATATCTTCTAAAAGCTTTAATGAGATAACTGTTATATCTAACTAATTAATTATTTATAATTCGATCATTATTTAATTACATTATTTTAGACAATATAAGGTAGCGGTAATTATTAAATTTAAGTAGAAAAAACAAACAAAAATGTTCAATATAATACAAATCATATAATTACAAAATAAATAAAAAATTACATAAAATGAAATGAATTACTACTGCACTCTTTATTTAAAAAGAGATTGATAAATACTACTCTATGGATATTAATGGTTAATGAAATGATAAAAGAAACAACCTCAATAAGTAGATATGTAAAATATCACGTGATAATACATATATCTTTGTTTTTTGTTTCTTTTCGTTCGGCTTGAATTGGGAGCCTCAGTAAATTTCAATTCTTTTGTTGTCTTTTCTATATAAAGGTTTATTTAACGGTAATCTAAAAGGTATAATTTATAATAAAATACGATAATCTAAATGCAACTAGTTTAACCTATTACTCATATTAGAACCTATCTACTTTAAGTAAGAATTTTCTTCCAATACTTTTTAAACAATTTAATAAATCTCTTAGCTAATAGTTTATCTATATACTTTTGTAGTCTTATGATTTATATACTTAAAGGGAACATCAAAATTCAAATCTGTGGGGGGAGGGAGGGATTTTTTTATTACCTATTCTATATTATATCACTTACTATTCCAGCCAGCTAAGATAGAGCTATTTAAATGAATAACACTCATTGATTCCAATGTACATAATATACATGATAGGGATAGTCATAGTATTGACTAATAACCTATAAGTGACCCACTTCTATATACATAAGATGTTCAAGTTTTGTAATTTACATAATTCCTAATTCCTAATTATCATTATTTACATTGCAAACTATTAGAGTCTATCTCCGCAAATATACAGCAATTTTAACAAGAAAAAAAAAACAACAAGAAGTTAAACCGAAGATACGCAGCTAGTTTCTCCGATGTGCAGAATTCCCAAGTTATCCCGGAGAATGGATTGAATTGAATTTCATAGTATACAAAGATAGATCGTAATAGACAATTAAGAGATTACCCCCTATTAGTATAAAAACGGGATCTCAATTGAGAGACTCTTAATAAGGATCATATAAGTAGAATATTACAACTCTAAGAAGCTATATCCACATATTAGAATCTTTCCAATCTAAACACAACATAGTGAAGATCTCTCTATTAAATTTGATATTTGTTTTTGTTAAAATCTAATTTTTCCCATTTGGCTGCAAATTTTGGAAAAACTTTCAAAATTTTCATTTTCAATTCACAAAAATTTTTCCTTTTCAAAAGGAAGAAAACCAAAAAAAAAAAAAAAAAAAAAAAAACCAAACGAACATCAAAACGTTTGCACAATTTCCTAAATTATCCATCTTTTTCCTACTTTATAACTTTTAAATTTTACTATCCTTTTCTTCATTATATTAATACTTCTTATACAACAAGTCAATTTTCTTCCTCTTCTTTCTAATAATATAAACTATATTGCTCTATTTGTCATTTTTTGACATTATCATATCATATTCAAATCCTTAATCCTATTTTAAATTTCAGGTTTACTCCTGTTGTTCTAATTTTGGGTTAACTTTAAAACTATTGACTTTAATCTTTGAAATAATACAATAAAAGGAGATAAATTAGAATTCAAGGATTTTCATATACTATTTAATCACCTTCACCTCTTTTCATTTTAAAAAAATAATAATGTTCATCTATAAGTCAAATCGTGATGAAAAGCCTCCACAGGAATATAGTGATCGTGCAAGATTGGAAATTAATAAAAGATTTAATTTAAATACTCCTCTAAGATCAAGCAATTTGAAATATTCAGTAACATCTGCTGATGATGATAGTAATGATACTGATATGGATATAGACATAGATAATGAAATAGAACTTATTGAAGATATTAATAATAATAACATAAATGATAATACTTTAACAAAGATTTCAACAAGTTCATCATCAAATAGTTCATCTGATTCCTTATTAAGTAGAAAGAAAAATCAATTCCTTTCAAAATTTAAATCAAATAATAATTCATCATCATCTAAAATTTCACTAATAAATTCAAATAGTACAAATAATATCAACAATAGTAATAACAATAATATTGATAACATCAATGAAAATAGAAAAATTAATACAAATAGCAATAATGATCATAATCATATAACGATATTGAATCATCATATAGATAATGATGATAATGTTTCAATTTATTCTAATCAAGATTCATTATTTTCAAATAATTCAATGAATACTAATTTAACATCAAATTCAATATTGTCATCTCAATCTAATATTCATATAAAAGAACAACAATTTCAGATAAAAAATTTAGAAAACCAACAACTACAACAACATAATAATCTTTCATCATATAATAATAATAATAATAATAATAATAATAATAATATAGTATTTGATCCAATAACAGGGAAATATATTATTGATATTAATGATCTAATACCAACTAATTTTACTCAATATTATACTCAGGATATTCTATCTCATGCTAATTCCAAGATATTATCAAATGGTAGACCTCAATTCACTCAACATTTAAATATATTGAATTGGGAAATTAATGATACTAGATCTCTATTAATATTACCTGAATTACCAGAAATTCTACAAAATATAAATAATAATATCAATAATAATACTAATAACAGTACTCAAATAATACCAAAAAAATTGGATGAAAATTCAATATTGATTAGATCAATAAATCATCCCTTAGATTTCTTTCATCTTGTTATTATTCCATTAGATTCAACATTAGAGGAATTTATTGATAAATTGGTATATTCCGATATCTATAAAGAAGCAAAATTTGATATAAAATTTAGATCTCAAGTCGCAAAGGAAACATTAAAATTAGCTAATTTTAAAAGATTAAATTCTAAAATTTGGCAATTATTTGAATGGAGAAATATTATTGAAAATTTCTTATTAAATTTAGCAGTTGAATATCAATGTATAAAGAATTTTAAAAAGATTTGGAAAAAATATAAATCAAAAAATTTGATTAATCCAAATTTAAGATTTGGAAATGAAAATAAAGAATTAGAGGAAAAGAAACAGATTTGGCAAAAGATTCAAGAAGAAGTATACACCCAAGTTGGATTAGATTGGATCCCTGATAACAATTAATAAAACTATTGACTACTTTTATATCTTTATTTCTCTCTTTTCCCATTCATATTTCAAAAGTCCCATTATTGTGTTATGTTATTTTAATTGCCTATTTAGTTGGTCAATCGTTGCAGTTTTTTAATTTTTTTTTGTTGACTTATTGCTTATTTATTCTTCAGTTTATTTATTTATTTCAGATTTTCCCATAAATATATTTATTAACAACTTTAAAGTTGATACTTTAACTCATCATATATTCTTATAATTTACAGGTTTAAATTATTGTTCATTTTTATCAATTAGTTAATAATTGACCTCTGTAGTTTTGTAGCTCTCGAATCTTAGTGAATTATGCAAAGCATGGAGATCTAATTGAACTGATTAAGTTTGATTCATAGATACTAGTCATTGTATTATACATATATATGACAACCTCTTTAAGTGATATGCGTGAACTTCTTAAATGAGGTTATACTAGATCTAAAACGACGGACACCCGGACATAATGTATATAAAAAACTCGACAAAATCAAATTAATTAAACCACTACTCTTTGCCTCGTTATAGAGAAGTTTAATATCATAATTGATCAAAAACAATTAAAGAAAGAAAAGAGAAGTAATTTGCTTCAATCAAAGAATTGATATATTTACTATCTAAATTGCATCAAAGTTTTCCGTTTAATAGGCTTTGCTCTTTGTTTAGCATTCCGTCAGACTTTTTCCCCTTTCAATTGATCATACCGTATTATATATATATAACTTATCAATCAAATTAATTCATTAAATTCACATATATACTTATCTGACATCATATCGCAATGTCAAGCATAATGCTTTATGCTGGAAATTTCCTGCTAAAAAGGGCTATATCAATGTCTTTGGGTACTGATGATGATGGAACTGGAGATGAAATTCCAGATGTTACAATCCCTGATAATGATGATTTAGAACATTCTAATCCTGTTACAGAGGAAATCTTCAGTTCTTGGGCTCTATTCATTCTTCTATTACTTCTTATATTAGCATTGTTTTCAAGTTATTATTTACAACAAAAGAGAATTCAAGCTGTTCATGAAACTGTCGTATCAATCTTCTTTGGTATGATTGTTGGTTTAATCATTAGAATTTCACCAGGTCATTATATTCAAGATACTGTAACATTTAATCCCTCATATTTTTTTAACGTTCTATTACCTCCCATTATTTTGAATTCTGGGTATGAATTACATCAGGCGAATTTCTTTAGAAATATTGGCTCAATTTTAACTTTCGCCATTCCAGGTACATTTATCTCTGCAGTGGTTTTAGGTATTATCCTTTATCTATGGACTATTTTAGGTCTAGAAAGTATTGATATCTCATTTGTTGATGCCTTAAGTGTTGGTGCAACATTATCAGCCACTGACCCTGTCACGATTTTATCGATTTTCAATGCCTATAAAGTTGATCCAAAATTATACACCATCATATTTGGTGAATCTTTATTAAATGATGCCATTTCTATTGTTATGTTTGAAACTTGTCAACAATTTCATGGTACTGAAGCACATTTTTCTTCTGTATTCGAAGGTATTGGTCTTTTCTTAATGACTTTCACTGTTTCTTTGTTGATTGGTCTTGTTATTGGTGTTTTAGTTGCTTTATTCTTAAAGCATACTCATATTAGAAGATATCCACAAATTGAAAGTTGCTTGGTTTTATTGATTGCTTATGAATCATATTTCTTCTCAAATGGTTGTCATATGTCTGGTATTGTTTCTTTGTTATTCTGTGGTATTACCCTAAAGCATTATGCCTATTATAATATGTCTAGAAGAACTCAAATCTCAACAAAATATATTTTCCAATTATTAGCTAGATTATCAGAAAATTTTATCTTTGTCTATCTTGGTTTAGCTCTATTCACTGAAGTTGAATTAGTTTATAAACCAATGTTAATCATAGTCACTACTATCTCCATTTGTGTTGCTCGTTGGGCTGCTGTTTTCCCATTATCAAGATTAGTTAATTGGGTTTATAGATATAGATCTAAAGGTCAAACTGTGGCCGATGAGATACCTTATCAGTATCAAATGATGACATTTTGGGCTGGGTTAAGAGGAGCTGTTGGTGTCGCTTTGGCTATGGATCTACAGGGTGAAAATAAAAGTACTCTATTAGCTACGGTTTTAGTTGTTGTGGTATTAACAGTTATCTTATTTGGTGGTACTACTGCTGGGATGTTAGAAATCTTAAACATCAAGACTGGTTGTGTTGAAGAGAATGATTCAGATGATGAATTTGATATTGAAGCTCCAAAACCTATAACAACAAATTCAATACTATCTAGCAGAAGATATAACCAAAGATCATCGAGTTATGTTAACTCAACAACTAATTTAAATAACAACAACCCATACTCAGACTCGAAAAGTCCAAGTTTGGAGCATAATGATTTGTTAGAGGACCAGCCAGCAGAATTAGACGATATTCCTCCACTAATACCTACTTCAAGCATTACAAACAATATTGGCTTAAATACACTAAGAAATCAAAATCCTTCATTTGTTGATACAGTGCAAAGTATCTTGAACACTGATGATAGGGTCAAATGGTTTCAAAACTTTGATGAACAAGTTTTGAAGCCAGTTTTACTAGATGTTGACCCAACAAATGCAAATAACAATAATAATAATAACGCCAACAATAATGGTAGTTAATCTATATTGTACGTATTATAAAAAGAAAACACTAAGAAAAAAGAATCAACAAAATAAATATCTGTATACTAATAATTATAAATTTCTGTTCTATAGTTCAAATTTTTGTAGTATTGGATAAGGAACTCAACATTATATATTTTCAGCATCTTCATTATCATCATTTGTCATGACAGTCTCAATAGTCCAATTAGCCAAACGATATACGCTTGGAGGCAATGTAATATCATTAAGAACATCCCTATATTTAAAAACAACTTCACTAAATGCATTAATAACCAATTCGTATAATAAAGTTATTATATTTTCTTCACTTCTTTCAACCAATTCAGCTGGCGGATCTTGAGCAAATCTACCAAAAATAGTAGTGGAAGTCTCCAAAAGTTCTAAAATCTCAGCAATAGTGGAACAGACATTACCTCTTTTATCCTCATCGTATGCATGTGTGATCATTAAGGAAATAGCAATGATAGCATTGCCTACTATTACTGGAGATGGACATAAGATTTCTGATTCTCTTCTAACTGTATGTCTGAATGGGAAACCTAAGCTTGATGTTAGGAACTTTGAATAGTAATCATTAAATAAATGATATATTTGATTGACTTTTTCTCTGATGGATATAACTAACTCATTGTTATTTAAGAAAGATTGGAATTCATCCTGTTCCTTTAGTCTTTCATCATTGAAATGTTTATATTTGCTATGATTATTATTTCCTGTATAAACTGTATGCCTTGTTCTAGGTTTATAGTGAAAATTACTATTGTTACTATCAGTGTCATCTTGATTACCAAAAATTGAGTTACTAGTTTTATTTCTTATTCTCTCTTGTGAGTATATATCATAATCTTCATTTCTTTTAATTTTATTATTAATACTTTTGATGAAATTTAAATTAGAGATATCTTGTTGATCAAAGGCAGAATTGATTGAGCTATTATTTATTGATAAAACTCTAGTACACTCATCTAAGATTTGGAGCCAGGCAGATTCCTTTTTGGAGTTTTTTTCATAAACCGGTAATCTCTTTTCTATATCATTTGATTTTGCCATGTAAGCTAATTCTTGGAATGCAGTCAATTTGACAAATTGTTTATCAGATCTTAGACCAGAGATCAATGTATTTAATGGATCAATTGATAATTCAGAAATAGTTAAACCTCTATGTAAACAACCGATTGACAGATAAGCATTAAATATAGTGTTTATCATTTCCCAAGTGAAGATTAACAATGATGTGCAAAAACTTAATTCAAATAAAAAGATAAATGATATTGATAAATCATGCGAAGAAGATAAATGTGAAGTTTCAATATTGATGTTATTTGTTGCTGTATTTGTATTAATTGAATAAAAGATTGAAAAGAAGGAAGAACATGAGTTATAAAGGGAGGCTCTGATGAATAGATACCAAAATGGAATTAATAACATGGAAGTGGTTGAATAAAAAATTGTATTGGCAATACAGGTTGGGATTTGATCTAACAAGTAATTCTTTGGATGTGAATGGAATTTACCGTATGTGAATACTAATCTATCTCTATCAAATATTGAGTGTTGTAATGAATATATCAAAGATAAAACAGAAGCAAAATAATAAAAAAATATGTAGTTATTATTCAGATATGAATAGCTATGATATGGGTTCAAATCTAAGGTCAAAATTAATGATAAATTCTTGAAAAATTGGTTGTTTAAAACATTAAAAAACAATATTGAAGAGATCCAATATATCAATGATGTTAACAAAAACTTTTTATTAAATATTTGCCCTATTAATTGTTGAAAAAGAGTTTTATAGCCCAGAAAATTTACATGCAAATTGTTTTTTCTTAGGCATGCTATTAAGAATAAACCAATAACAATTGATATTGCATGGAAGGGTAGGAAAATGGTAAGCCATGAAAAGTTATTTGAAAAGATAGCAAATAGAATTGAAAGAATATATGAGGCAGATATTAAGAATCTAGTCAACCTTCTAAAACGGGTGGCACATATATCAGTGAAGATTGAGTTATATGTGTATGGTGAGTTTAAGGCAAATGGTCTATTTTGGTTTTGATTATAGATGTTGTTGTTTATACTGTTATTGTTTATATTGTTATTGTTGTTGCTATTCAGTTGTTGGTATTGGTATTGTGTGTTAATATGGGACGCCGAAGGGTAGATAGAGTTTCTAGGTACCGGATTGAAGTTGTTTATACCCAAAGTAGCATCATCCAACATGATAGATCAGAGTTGTCCGTCTTGTAAGTTTTGTTTACTTGTAGGTTTGACAAGCTGTAGAGTTAAATTTTTTTATTGAAATTTTTTGGATCTATTGGTAACCGAATCGGGTATTTTACTCTTAATAGCATCATATTATCAATCTATAATCAATATATATACAATCATAAAACATACAACCTAATTGATAATTGAAAAAAATTCGACTTTCAAGAATTGTACATTATGGGGAAATCTAAAGACATTACATATTAAATGGACTAAAGTCGAAAATGTTATTACTAGTAGTTAATAGTAACAGAGCCTATTTTTGACGGGTAACTACTCTGAAATTTTCATACTAGTTAAATACCACAGTGCGAAAGGTAAACAAAAACACATTAACGCGATTTGAAGGCAAATTATACTGAATCGAATAGAACACCATATAAAATAGAGCCAAGCTGGTAGTTTTTCCAATCATCTACTGTTTGAATCTTGAAACATGAACACTTTTCTTAACAAGAATGCCAAACAGGAGGTAAAAATTAAGAGTGAACCTTTCACAGAGGAAGAAACACATACTATTCAAGAAAAATTAGAGAGAAAGTTAGGACCAGAATATATATCGACAAGACCAGGCGGCGGTGGAACTATGGTATCATATATTGAAGGTTGGAAAGCTCTTAATTTGGCAAACTCTGTCTTTGGATTCAATGGATGGTTTCATGAAATCAAATCTGTTACCGTGGATTATTTAGATGAAAGAGCAGGTAAATATAATATTGGCCTTTCTGCCGTTGTTCGTGTTACTTTGAAAGATGGTGCCTTTCATGAAGATATTGGTTATGGATCATGTGATAACTCGCGTTCAAAAAGTGCTGCCTTTGAAAAGTCTAAAAAAGAAGCTACTACTGACGCTCTTAAGAGAGCTCTAAGGTGCTTTGGTAACGCCATGGGTAATTGCCTTTACGATAAAGAATATATCAGTAATATTTCAAAAGTACCCTGTCAGCCTCTTGATTTTGATGAATCAAATCTAATGAGATTTGCTGACAATATAAGTACTAATCCGACAAGATCAAACACAGTGTCTGTCCCTGACCCTCTGATAATCAACTACAATAGTGTTAACGATAAAGTGAATGGTAATGATATTAGCAATAGACCTACATATAATCATAATGTCACATTCAATAGCAATGGTACTAAAATCAATAATGCACCAAATAAGAATAAAATAGAGCAACAATTAAAAGTCCATCAACAAGTTAGACAGGCAAGACAAGTGAGACAGGTGATTCAAACCAAACAACAAAACTCACCAATCTCCACATTAAGCCCTATTGAAGATTCACGAGTGGTATCTAAGGATACTGATGATTTATTTGATGACTCATTAATCTTTAGTGATGATATTTTAGATTATGAAGATACTGCTACTCCTCCCATTAAAACTCAAGAAGGACAACAACAACCACTAGTTGAAACTTATCAACAAGATGTACAAGAACAACCTCTTCAAGTAGATAATAATTCACCAACCAGGACTGCCGTTAATCTTGATAACAGCACTGATAATAATGTCGCTAATGATCCTGATGCACCTATATCAATTCCTGATAGTGTTGGATTTGTTAATTCAAGACTTGCAGTGGATGTTCAAAAAGACCCTGCTAAATTGACTTTGAAAGAGTCTGCATATAATAACCAATTTATAAGTCCAAATATTAGAAGATCAATTGATCCACACAAGTCTACTCCAGTGAAAAGATTGGAAATCAACAATAACACACCTTCCTCTATCAGGTACGATAATCCAAGCTTGAACTCAAAGAGACAAATAGGCAGACCCAAACACCCACACAACGCTAAACGGCCCAAAAATGGCACACCATAAACAATTAGTCCCTTTAGTTATATTTATTCTTGTAATGTATTCACATCTAATATGTATTTTTGGTTGTTAGGTTCTATATACTGAATATATACTACTCCATGTCCATCTCATCGTATTCTTCGCGCGCTGAATCCCTTATCTCCACTTTGGTTTCACGGTGCGTTTACTAATATTTGCCACCATAAAAAATTATGTGTAAATTCATTTTATTCTTTATAACCAATCATATTTTGTTTATACAATTACCAAATTTACTTATCAATAAAGATGAGCGAGGTAGACTATAGCTTAAAGCTCAAAAAGAAAAGAAACAGAATTCCTACTGTCTGTTCAGTATGCAGAAAGAGAAAGATGAAATGTGACCGTAGCAAACCATTCTGCTCAAATTGTATCAAGAATGAGACCACACATCTTTGTATATACGAGGATCAACCTTGGGCTTTAAACAATGATACTCAGGAACTGAAAGATCAAATATTCAATCTACAACAACAAAATAATGAGCTAAGGAAATCAATTGAAAGATTAACGACAGGTTATAATAGCAACAGTAACGAAGTGAGCCCTATTAGTGATTCCAACAGTAGTAATAGCGGTAGCAGTAGTGGAATCAGCAATCATGGACCAATGAGTGGTTCTAGTGGTAGTTCTACTTTTGGAAGCTATTCACACAGGGGTGTAGGCTCAACTATAAGTTCTGGTAAAAGAACATTTCAAAAGGATGAAGACGATGCTGTTGTAAGCTTAACTGAAGAATTTGATGTCTTATTACTAAAGGAAAATAAAATGTCCCATTATGGTTCAACAAGTTATATGGCTGTTGTATCAAAGGACCCAATATTGAGTGCTCTATTCAAGAAATATCTTGATAGTCAATTAAAAGGGGTAAATTTTGAGAAATTCTTTCTTTATGATGGTAGTCCTGTCAAAGATATTGGTGATCGCGCCATCGAAGGTTGCGGAGTTCAATTAGGTACCACTAATGCGTCAAATATCTTTGATCCCTTATTAACCAAGAATAATGAAGAATTAGTCAATACAATAAATAAAGCTTTACCTTCTTTGGATCTATTACTATCATTGATAGATCACTTCTTCAAGGAAGCATATGTATTTGTACCCTTTGTTGAAGAGAATTCATTCAGGCAAAATATTAGTTCAATCTTAACAGCAGATCCTGTCACTAATAAAGCTCAAATATCAATCAAGAATCCATCATTATTTGTTACTGTTACACTACTATTATGTGTATTAAGAATTGCTTTCATTTCATTACCTGTCAACGTCAAAGATAGATCAAAAATCAAAGATTCTAATGTCTCAAAACTATTGAACGCGAATGTTCAAATTAGTCCAATATTTATTGAGTATGCTAAATCTTGTATCGCTTTTGCTAGTTGTTTAAGAAAACCAACTTTGAAGCATATTCAAGCTTTATTAGTGCTAAGGCTTTACAGATTTTACGCACCTGAAGACGCCGATGAAAGTACAGATTCAACAATATTTTTAGCTTTAATTGTTCAAATGGCAAAGATGCACGGTCTTCATCGTGATCCTACAAGGTTCAAAGTGATTCAATCGAATGCTACCATTTCGATTTGGAGAAAAATTTGGTATGAAGTGATGTATTTAGATGCCCTTGAAGCATTAAATTTTGGCTCTCCTTTGTTAATTGATGACGAATATGATACTTCACTACCAGTAGTAAAGTCCGACGATAGCCCAATAGAGAAAGCTGTTATTGAGTCATTCAAAAAACAATACGAGGTCACACTTCTGGTGAGAGATATTGTTAAATCTTGTCAAAGAATTAAGAAATTTCCAAAGAGATCAGAAATCGAACACAAGATCAATAACGTCGAATTAACACTTAAGAAATATCCTTCATTAGCGAAACTTTCAGACTTTAATGTTCCAAATGAATCCTTCTTGGTGAAAATCAGAAAAGTTCAAGATATGATTTTGAAACTTAAACTGTATTCTTTACATTACATCAGTTATTACCTATTATTGCTTGCTTGTGAACCGAATGAGTTAGGGTTGATTGAAAGATATGCAAATAAATCGACTGAATCGGCCTTTATAATTTTCAGACTATGTTCAGAGTATGCAAAGGATCCAGCAATATTCAATCAAGAATTGAACATAGAAGCATTTTTAGGGTCTATCTTATTTGATACTTCAAAGAGAGTTTTACAGGCTGTTTCATCATTTTGTGCTAGAGATTTAACAAATCTATTCAATATCAAAGTAAGTTTGCCTAAGTTTGTTTTAGAAGATTCAATTGGCCTGGATGAATGGTTGAAGCCAATTGGAAGGAATATCACTACTGGTGAACAGCTGTTATTAAGAATTGACGAGTATGCTCATCACTGCTCTAAGCTTTCGAAAAAATATTTTATCTGTTGGAGAATTGTATTTTTACATAGAATGTTTGAAGATTATCTAATAGCCACTTTCCCTTCAAAACTTGAAGATATTTATAGAAAAGTTGCTAAAGTTCAATATGACAATAGTGTATCTGAAGATTATAACCCATGCTCCATTGGTGATATACCTCCAATATCCGAGATGAAAGGTAACAGCAAGGAAGTTGAACAGATTGGTGAAATGTGGAAGAACTTGGTTGATGAATCAAATCACTCAAACTTCGATTACCTATCTCCTAATTTTGAAAGATTCGATAATATTGGTGATCCATTTTTGAATAATCCAGAAACTGATTTAAGTGCTTTCAATTCAATATCGAATATTTTGAATTTTCAGGATTTTGATTTATTTGCGACTAATCATGAGCTAGATAATGAAGGGAATGAAAACAACTTTAACACTGTGACTAGTACTTCTAGCTTTATAAATGATGTTCAAAGAAGAGGCACTTATGCCTCCTTATTTGCTGAAAGCATTGCTAGTGGCTCTCCTGATAACACAAGCCCGCAGACTTTAGAACAATCTACTGGAAGTGCAAGTAATGGTGGAAGTTTTCTTAATATCAACAGTTTGACTGAAAATCCTGGAAATGCTAGTTATAATAGTGATAATGATTTGAAGAAAGATAATGAAACAGGATACCTTAAGCAGCAAGTTGACTTAGAAGTTGCAAAAACAATGTTCCCTAATGATGGGCCAAATATTTTTGAAAATGCCAATTTCGGCTAAATACACTCGTTTTATTTTCGTATTGTATGTAAACAGCAAGTTAATGGTGCTTGTTTGATCACATCCTGTAAATAATATACGATTAAAGTTTATATACAAATAGAATGATTTTAATAATATATATTTTCATATATGTATCACGTTATTTGGCAAATGAGTCCAATAATTGATCAAACTCGCTGTTGCTAAATTTAATATACTTCTCAGTGTGCTTGGAGAAATCACCTGAAACATGCTTATCATGGAATCTATGGTATAATGGTTTGATAAACGAGATTTCCTTGGCCAATATTTTCTTTAAAGCTGGATCAGTCATATTATAAGATCTATAATTCTTGACCAATTCATCAAACTCAAGATTGAAATTACGAAATTTCTCTTTGATAGCTTCTCTATCCTTTGAAGTTAACTTACCAACAACATTAACATCTAACAGATAAGAAGCCGCTTGTTTCCAACCAGTAAGAAAGTAATTCAATGCCCTCTTCTTTAGTTTTTCTAATCGGCTCATACCAACGCTACCTAAAATAGATGCTATTTCACTTCTTGAAATAATTTGTTCAACTAAAGAAAGATTGGTAATTAAAAAGTAACCAATTGTTTGCTTTTTCTTTATTATTTGCGTAGCTTTGACTTCTAGTGTGATAATTAGACAATCGATAACATCAGAGAAGAATGAAGACAGCAATTCGGATGGCGAATCATCATTAACAACTGTAGTTTGACTAATACTTGAGAAAGTAGATAGCCAAATTGGTTTGGGGCTTGGAATCCAAGATCCTGCTTTCATTTCATTTTTCATTATATAGATACATCCATCTTTATACTCAGAAAATTTCTTGACTTTGGACATAACGTCTACACTGACTTCACATATACCATTATCATTTGGTAATGAAGTTAATGAGTTAACCTTTAGATCAGTATATTTCAATAATTCCTGGAATAATGAGCGTGCCACAACCTTGCAAGATTTTAATGAATCTTGGATATTACTATATGCATCCAGTGATTTAGACTTTAATAGTGATAGTATCTTCATCAAGTCATCAATGCATTCAAAAACTAATAGCCCATCATTTAGTAGATTATTTTGAATTGATGTTGTAATATTGTTAATAATTTTGACAAAATTGTCTAAAGGGGTCTGGATTATTAATCTAAAGTTTTTTTGAATCAATTCTGGATCCTTATAGAGATCTTCTAATAAAGAGAATTCATTGGAAATAAAACCTAAAAATGCTTCAGTATAATTATTGATACCATTGCTACCCTTTTCATAGGGAACTTTATCATTTTTCTTCGAAATATTTTTTGTAAATGGTTCCAGGAAAGCCAAACTATTAATAATCAAACTCTTTCTAATATCTACCAAAATTTGGTCAATAGATCTCGAATTCTCATTGAAATAACTCAGAATGCAAAACATATCATTTATTTTATTATCATCAATATAGGGGAATGCTTTTCTTTCATTTATAAATATTTGAGGATCAAATGGCTGTGATTCAGGTTGAAGTGATTCTCTGAAGTACAGTTTTAATTTATTCTCACTATCAAAAATTGTCTTGGATAAGTTTTCAGAAATACCTCTATATTGATTAGCATTGTTATTTGATTCATCAGAAGATGAAGTCAATCTTTGTAAAATATCCTCAGATTTATGAAGACAGGTAATGTAAGACTTAACACTATCAATTCTGTCTCCCAACTTAGATTCAAATATAGCAGCCTCACTAGCAACACCCTGAACATTTGATACAGCTAGTAAACTTTCATCAATGTTCTTTTTGAATACGGCC
>JAJMFI010000109.1:15476-36301 GCA_030574595.1 Ruyongia chambardii
GAGGTCGAAGTTGATATTTTGTTCAAGGATAAACTGACTTGAGAAATCAAATCACGAATCTTATTGAATCCTTCTTGTAATACTACTGCATCTGCTTCATCAATATCAACGGACAATGGATTGAATGACATTTCTTCTTATGAAGCCCTGGTACTCTTAAAGTAGCTTGAAAGAACTTTGTTTACTATTCAAAATTTAATATTACGTGTGCTAACTATTTTTTTTTTTTTTATAATCATTAAATTTCAAATGCTACATATATATGGAAGATTATAGAATAAATGAAAGCTTTTACTTTAATATTTGATATTCGATTAATAAATCATGATCGATCATACAAATATTCAGTCCTTTACTCATATAAAATATTGAAATAAAAAAATTGGATCGACATTTAGAATACCTTTTGTATATAATATTTAGTATTAGAAATTAATTTAATACACTTCGTAGGCCTTATTAGATCTCTCTCAATGACTATTTCACACCAATACTCGATGTTGAATTTATATTGACAGATAGGAGCTGTTATACTCTTTTCATTTGAATAGTAGAATTATGCTACAATATTGAATCTCTTGAAAGGAAAAGTGAACAGATTGTATAATAATCACTTTAATTAAAACTATTTATACAAGCTGGCTTATAATTTACGTAATATAAAACGATTTATAGGAAAACAACTTCAAAATAAGAAGAATGACAATAATGTAATAGGATGATATGATATGATTAAGGAAGTAATGTTCAAAAATTGGCCTTAAGCATCAATCAAATTTTCTTCTTCAGCTGCTGCCTTATTCTTTTCTTGTTGTTGTTGCTGTTGTTTAGCAGTTTCAAATCTTTCACGATCGTAGAATTCATCTAGAATCTTTGGTGAGATTCTATTTAACATTTCCTTTGGATAAATTCTTAATAGTGACCAAGCTTGATCTAAACTTTCAAATACAGTTCTATTATCATAAGCACCTTGACTAATGAAAGTCTTTTCAAATTTTTCTAAGAACTCTAAGGATAATTTATCTTCAATTGATAAGGCTTCTTCACCAACAACAGCCTTCATAGCAGCAGCATCTCTACCAATGGCATATTTGGCATATAATTGATTTGAAACATCACCATGATCCTTTCTTGTCATACCTTCACCAATGGCACTCTTCATTAATCTTGACAATGATGGTAAAACATTGATTGGTGGATAAATACCTCTATTATGTAATTGTCTATCAACTGAAATTTGACCTTCTGTAATATAACCTGTTAAATCAGGAATTGGATGTGTAATATCATCATTTGGCATTGTTAAGATTGGAATTTGAGTAATTGAACCATTTCTACCTTCTACTCTACCTGCTCTTTCATAGATGGTCGATAAATCTGTATACATATAACCTGGATAACCTCTTCTACCTGGAACTTCTTCTCTAGCAGCTGACACTTCTCTTAAGGCATCAGCATATGAAGACATATCTGTTAAAATTGTTAAAACATGACGTTCAGTTTGATAAGCCAAGTACTCAGCGGTTGTTAAGGCTAATCTTGGTGTGATAATTCTTTCAATGGTTGGGTCATTGGCTAAATTTAAGAATAAAGAAGTTCTTTCTAAAGAACCATTTTCTTCAAAATCTTGTTTGAAAAATCTTGAAGTTTCTAAATTCACACCCATAGCAGCAAAAACAATTGAGAAATTTTCTTCATGACCATCATGAACATCCTTTGTAGGTCTAACTAAACCGGCTTGTCTACAAATTTGAGCAGCAATTTCATTATGTGGTAAACCTGAAGCACTAAAGATTGGGATTTTTTGACCTCTAGCAATTGAGTTCATTGTATCAATGGCAGAAATACCAGTTGAGATCATTTCTTCAGGATAGATTCTTGCATATGGATTAATTGGTGAACCATTAATATCTAGATAGTCTTCAGCTAAAACTTTTGGACCATTATCAATTGGTCTACCAGAACCATCAAAGATTCTACCTAATGTATCTTCAGAGACAGGAATTTTCAAGTTTTCACCAGTGAATTCAACTCTTGTCTTCTTGACATCAATACCACTTGTACCTTCAAAGACTTGAACAATAGCACGATCACCTCTAACTTCCAATACTTGACCAGCTCTAATAGAACCATCTGGAAGTGTTAAGTTGACAATTTCATTATATCTTGGGAATTTGACGTTTTCCAAGATGACCAATGGACCATTAACACCACCAACAGTGTTATAGTTTAATCTTGGTTTAATTTTGAAGCCATCGGTGACAGCCTTTTTATTTAATTCATATAATTCCTTATCAGAGAGAACCATCTTTTTTATAATTATATATTCTCCTTAATTTTCAAGATTTTAATCAGATAAATGAAGTCAAGTTGTAAATTTAACGAGTATTTGGATTTAACAAATGAGACTAGACTAATTGAGTAATCTGAGAAACAAATTGAGAGCTGATACAAGTTTTAAATAAAAAGTTCTTAAAGATAAGATAAAGAAAATAAGGGATTGTCCATGTTTCTTCGAGATTTTAGATTTTCTGAACAGGAGAAAAAAAAAGTGTGAGGCCTGAATTGGCGGGTAAATTTATCACGTGTAGCGTGCAAACGTACCACAAGGGAAGCATCACATACTATTATATATAAATAATACCATAGAGTATAGAGTAAGAAGTATACAGTATAGTATAAGAAAGAATGATATTTCTCGAATTTTGAGACTTTGAGTATTTGATAGCTGTTATAAGAAGTGGTTCAACAGAAACTATAAAATCAATGCTATTAGTAATGAATGCTCAATGGATAGATAGTGTCAATGAAACTCTCTGCAAGTAATTAAGTGTGTATCAATCAATATATATATATAACAAATACAAAACATCTGAGAGAAATCAAAACTATTAAAAAGTTTATTAATGCAGTAAATATCTCAATCATATGATATAAGCAATAATTGATAAGCGATTGATTCAATATAGACTAAAATTTAGAATCAATGTCCAGATCATACATCTTGAAAATGGGAAACCATTTTTAACATATTAAACCTAAGGGAGATTAAAACAGTCAAAAATATCCATCAAACTCCTTCTATAGTTTTAAAAGATGATCAGAGTCCGAAATATTACCAATAGTATAAAAAAGTGAGAAGTGAGAAGTGAGAAAAAGAGAATAAAGAATGGGGAATGGAGAATGGAGAATGGGGATTGTATATAGATTATACATGAAAAGTCGGTATTTGAAACAATCCTCTATATTATAAATACAAGATATTATCTTACAACGAAATTTATTTAGCATTTCTAACTCTATTATTCTTCTTCTTCTCATTATTATTATTAGTATTATTATTAATATTATCAAACTCACATATATTTTCATATCAATAATGTTAAAGCAAGCTGTTATCACTACAACAAATAAATCCATTGGAATAACTGCTAGAAACTTACAAACCGCTAGTGCTATTATGAAGAGAAATAATAGAATTACTTCGATTTCACCAGAATTAATTTCATATGGTAGAATCTTTAATGAAAGGTTACTTATTATACCAGGTTGTCTTGCAACTTTTACTGTTTTAATGGCTTGGTCTTTAGGGTTTGAAAAAATTGTTGAGTATACTGGTGGATTAAATAACCATATTGCCTATGGTAAACTCTTTTAGTAAACTATCAGATCTCTTAGCTTTATAGAGTAATTATCAAATTAATATGATAGATGATAGATACATCATACTATTTATAAACATATAATCTTATATTTTCAAGTTATGCAGTTACTCACTACTATTAGTTACTTGTAAAAAAGAGCCCTTGTAAAAGAAGGTACCTAAAAAACAATTATTACTAAGCGATTACTAATAATTATACTAGTATAAATTTTTTTTTTTGAAGATTGAAGATTTTAACTTTATATAAATTCTTTTTAAAATTATATAGTGACTTTATTATTTGGGATCTTAATTAATTGGACATTGATTTTATTTATAGAAGTTGTTTTAATTTTATGATAAATTAAGATCATTGTTCATATACCTTATTGTCCTACTGAATATTGTCTCTTAGAGTCAATTAAATGCCGTTTTCGCTAACCGCAACTGAATTTTTAACCCTACATGTTGTCGTTTGATAGTAGACTGGCATAAATTAAGTTTAATTATATACAATTGTATAGTTTTCTTTACTCTTTGATATACAATGATATGTGTTTGATGTTTTCCCCAACTTCATTAGTAGCTTTGATAAAAATATATTGTGCACTTATTTATTATTTGTAGTTCTATAGTGAGTAAACAGTAGTATTTAACATGGTACAATTTCAGCAGTAATTTTTGCAATTAAAAAAAAAAAAAAAAAAAAAAGCATACTTAATTCAATACACTAACATCGATGCAACACTTCATTGTGTTAAGATAACTAAGAAACAATGACATCGGTAATAAATAATTTAATATCCGCTCAGAAATATGAGAATAATAGCATTGATAATAATAATGACAATGAAGATCAAATAGCATTCTTGAATTTTCTAAATGCTTCAAAACATGAAATAGTACGTAATTTGTTTGTTATTTAATGTTGATAGTTTAATACTAACAATTATTCTATTCTAATAAAAAAAATTACAGAACTCTGATATAATTAGAAATCAAATTACAAAAGATCGAACTCTGAATTTAAAGCCTAATCTATTACCATATAGTGAAAATATATTCAATTCAAAATTTGATAATAAGTTAATTTTAAAGAAAACTAAAATAAGATCAAATAAGATAAATAAAAGAAGATTATCTATTAATTTACATAATGAAACAATTGATAATACTAATAATGAAATCGAAAATATAATAGAAAGGCAAAGAGAAGAAGAGGATGATGATAATTTGAAACAGCTAAAGAAAAGATTATTATCTGGTGATAAATTTAATAACGATAAAAAATTGAATAATGATAATAATAATAATAATACCATAATGACATTTGATGAAAAATTACAACATCAAGAACAAAAGCAACAAGACTTATTGGTTGATATTTTT
The DNA here is from genome assembly GCA_030574595.1 of Ruyongia chambardii. Taxonomy (NCBI): domain Eukaryota; kingdom Fungi; phylum Ascomycota; class Saccharomycetes; order Phaffomycetales; family Wickerhamomycetaceae; genus Ruyongia; species Ruyongia chambardii. Next base: position 20,509 of record JAJMFI010000109.1, read on the forward strand.
GATTTCATTAAGGGTATTAAGGAAGGTGCCAATGCCTTTAATGAAAATATACAAAAAGATGATTCAAATTTCTTGAAGGCTGCTGAAATTGGTTTGGATATTACAAGTAAAAAATTATCAACATCAAGTATTAACCTTTCAAAGACAATAAATAACTTATCTTTAATTAGTCTATTAAAATTGTTTGGTTTAATACTATTTGCATTCTTCTTTTCAATATTAATAGTATATATATTTCCAAAATGGTAAAAGTGAAGTGTATAAAATATTTGAATGAATAAACTATTAAAATATTAAAATTATTAAATAAAATTACTAAATAAATATTATTATTAATGACAATATTATGACTATTTTTTTTTTTTTTTCAATTTAGACAATTGGTCCTTCCTTATACATATTATCAATAACTTTTTGAAATAATTTTTGAGCATTATTTCTCTTTAACTTTAAAGTTGGTGTAATGGTTTCATCTTCGATTTTAAATGGTTCAATATCAATGTAAATGTTTTTAACTTTTTCAAAACTGAATAAACCAGTATGTTCAATGGATTTATTCATAGATTTTAATACGAATTTTCTCAATTCAGAATCGTTTAAATTCATTGATAATTGTTCCAAAGTTGAAAATCTTTTAAAGTCATTAGAATTTAATAATTTAAATAATGGTTCCAATTCAATACCAATAATACCAACTAGATAGCTTTGAAAAGAATTACCATAAACGAAAAATTGACTAATGAAGGAATTATTACCTAAGTAGAGGTTCTCAATCTTTTCACTAGCAACATATTCACCTTGACTTAATTTAAAAAAATTCTTAACTCTATCAATAATTTGAAATTTACCAAAATTATCAACTTGTGCAATATCACCAGTTGAAAACCAACCTTCTTTATCAACAGCAGAAGCAGTTGCTTCTTCATTTTTAAAGTAATTACTAAAAATTTGTGGACCTCTTAATAATAATTCACCACTTTTATTCAATTTGTAAGTATAGTCTAAATCAGGTAAATTTCTTAATTTAAATTCACTTGTAATACCGATTGAACCAATTTTGCTCAAATCTTCTCTTGGTGCATGCTTGATACTAATTGCAATACCACCAAATGTTTCAGAAGAGCCATAACCTTGATGAAATCCACAATTCAATACCTTTCTTAGGAAAAAAATTGCTTCACCTTCTAATGGTGAACCACCACTGATTAAAAAATCTAAATTTTCAAATCCAATTTGTTTTTTAATTTTGGAAATTATAAATTTATCAATGATGGTTGTTAAGAAATCTGGTTCATCTTCAGTTGAATTATTATTTAATTTATAGTTGACAGCAAGTCTTAATATGAAACCAGCCAATCCTGGAGTAGTTCTAATCTTTTCCTTCAATCCACTTTCGATTCTATTATATAATCTTGGAACAGAACTCATATGAGTTGGTCTTAAAATTTTTATATCATCCAAGAATGATCTTGGATTTTCAGGGTTATGGGGAAAACCAACTCTACCACCTCTTGTTAATTCATAACTAATTTTAAATCTTTCATAAACATGAGCTAGTGGTAAGAACACCAATGATGTTGGATTTGGTGGGATTGGAACATGAGCAAATAAGAAAACAATACCAGCACAAATATGTTTATGTTTTAATTCAACACCTTTTGGTATACCAGTAGTACCTGAAGTAAAAGTAATGGTATAAAGAGTTTCTGGGGTTGGTGGGATATGTGGATAAACATTTTTAGCACCTAAATCTAAGATTTGATTAAAGTCAAATAATTGTAAATTATGAGAATTACAATCATTGATAATTTCTTTATCACTTTCATCATCTAAAGATTCCATTGAAATCAAAATTTTGACACCAGGAATCTCTTTATTCTTTGATAAAGCTAAAATTTTATCAATTTTTGACTTTGATAATATGATTATTGGAGATTCCGTTAAATTTAAGATATATTCAATTGAATTTTTACCTAAAGTATCATATAATGGAGTATTAGTAATAGAGTATGAATTACAGGCCAAATCACTGATAATCCATTCTGGCTTATTGGCCGAGTAAAGGGTTAAAATGAAGTCATTTGGAGTTGCTGCTTTTTCAGGAACATAAGTCTCAATAAGTTTCAATAAACCAGAGCCAATATTAGTTGCCTTCTTATTAATGCCATTGTATGATTCCCAAGTGAAATGATCATCAAATTTATTAAGCTTTTGGTTAAACTGCCTTTGACCTAACAGATCATGGTTTTTAAACTGTACCACTGTATCTTGAAATAATGAGTAGTATGTATTATACTTTGAAGAGAACTCGCCAACTAGGTTTTCATTTGGTCTATTTTTGAAGTAACCATTTCTGTAGACTGGCGAGAACTCTTCAGTTTCAGCGTCTAGAATAGGATAAGAAGTTTCAACCTCATTCACTGGAAGCGGGAAAAAGTCAAATATTTGGTCCAACGAAGTAAAGTTCTTAGTCTCTTTCAAAGCAGACATTTTATTGCGTTGAAGTTCGTTTACAGTACTACTTGTAATAGCATTTCAATCATTCTTTTGAAATTTGTTTGTTTGTTTTTTTTTCTTTTTTTTTTCCCTGCTGAAAACTGTCAACTTGGTAATACTTACTATCTACTTCTATTAGGACAAATGCTGTAATTGTAAATTAAACCCTATATATTGATTATAAGATCGCTATAGAATAGCAGGAGAATAGAACTATGAATGTTAGCCAGTTCAACCAATCACAAAGTGTATGTTAATTATCCCAATTTTCTCGAAGAATGATACTAACAGCAATTATTATATTATAGACGGTGTACATTTTGAACTCCAAAAAGCGTCAGAAAACGTCACCATCTCCTTCATTACCAACAAGTTTGGTTGCAAATGAGGGTAGACCCCTAAATAATCCTGAATTGCCATTTCTACAACTTCTAGCCGGTAATGAACCTATAGATAACGTCAAACTAAGATATAGATTATTCAAAGAGTCAATCGACAAACAAGAATCGATCTCAAAGCAGATTCTGAAGGATGTCAATAGCAAAACTCTATCTGATATCGACAACGTTATATCAAAAACATCTACATATGAGAAAGTAGATACCACCTTGCTGACGGCAGGATCAAATATAGCGCAGAGTCTAAAGTTTGTTAATAATCTAAAGGATCACCTTTTGCACAGCAAGCAAACTGACAATAGAATAGTAATGATGAACTCAAGAGAAATAACGACACTTAAAGCTGCCTTGAAATATATAGTCAACTCAATATTGAGGAACAAGATGTCTCCATCGCATCCTCACTTCAATACTTCAAAATCTAGCCCATATAGTGATAGCGATGCTGACCTTGACTCTAGTGAAGACTCAGACAGTGTTTCATCTGGTTCTAGTGCTTTCGAAAGTGATTCTGATGATGACTCCGTGGATGATTCCGATTCTGCTGAAGCTGAAGTGGATCACGATTTTGGTGGGTTATATGATAAAAAGCTATCATTTGATTTTGATATCTTAGCTGATTGGTGTAAACACTATTTCGAGGTTAATACAAAGAGTATTTCAAACTCGAGTTTAAGAATTCTGTTAATTTTTGAGGATATTGAATCATTTAATAATAATCTATTAAACAATATATTACGCTTAATTAGTGCATTTTCCAATAGAATTCCTTTCAAATTAATTTTCAATGTTAATTCAAGCTTGAAAAACTTCATAACAAGAATTGATAGTAAACAAAGGAGAAGCTTAAATTTGTTTCAATTCAGAATTGAAAGAACAAACCTGGTAATTAATAAACTGATAGATCAACTCCTAATCAGTAATGAATCAAACGATCATCTTATATTTGGGAATGAAACAATTAACCTTTTGATTTACAGGTTGAAAAACTCAATAAATAGCATACAAGAAATTACAAAGGTCTTAAAATTCTTGAAGATGTCATATTTTTATAATCAGCCACTAGCAGTCATTCCAACCATAATGTTAGATGAACATAGTCAATATAGTGTTTCAGTCATTGACGAATATTTCAAGATTATAAGAATGCTACCTTCATTCAAGACATTCGTGGAAACTCTGATAAGCAAAAACTCAAACCCTGAAAACATACTAGTAATATTAAATGACAATGATTACTTGAAAGCCTTAGTTATCTCTTCAATAAAAGCATATCGTATCATTAACATACGGTTTAAATTAATCTTCAATCTTGTTACATTAATATTGACGAAATACAATCAAGGTCACAGTGAAGAAGATGAGAACATGAATTACTTGAATATATACTCAAAATTAACCTCAAAAGATTTACTTGTCAAAAATCAATTTATCAATGAACTCTTGATCTGTTTAAGACATCTTGATTTAGAGAGCTTCGAAAATTTATTAATTGACATTGAAAGATTGTCTAGTAGACATGGTAATATATTTGAAACTTTAAATAAAGAATTAATTGAAAAAATTGATTTGAATCTCTTCAATACTTTGAAAATAATGCAAAAGATGCTTAATAATAAAGATGAAAGTTTTAAACTTCAGTTTAAGATTAACTTGAGAAAAATTGTTGATGATATGATATCTGTTATTGAATCTTTCTTGAAATTATACTTGAAAACCCCACATGACTCATTATTTGTTGAATTTTTCCTTATCGATGATATTAATCTTGCTGTTTCGAATTTGATTCCTTCAATCAGAACTAATATCGAAAACACATTAATCAATCCCGAAACATATTTAATTAAAGGTAATTATCTCTCAAATCAACTAATAAAGGAACTTGATGATCAATTAAATCCAATAGTTTCAGAATTGTTTCAAATATATAGAGAAACTAATTTGAATTTAAACATTTATGATTTTTATCAGGTATTCAAGGAGTCATTACATAGAGAAAAAATTATGACTACATTAATAAAAATTTTAGACAGTCCAGATCAACTTATAGAAAATTTCATTAATGATGAAGAAAGATTCAACTTTATTTATAATTTTTTTAATAATATAGAGGAAGAGGACGATCAAAAATTAAAGGATAAAATATGGGATAAGTTTATTCTGGTTCTATTTTTACAAAAATGTGGAGAAATGATTAGTATCGGATTGTTCAAACAGATCAAACGTACAAATGACAGCTTAGAAAAGGCTGTATGGAAAGATTTATGAACAGTAGAATCAAATATGACCAATTATTTCATCAAAAAATTATAATCATCTTATTGATTTGGCTTGGTTAGCACGGATTCTTTAATCATATATTTTTATTTCTACTATCACTTATTCATTAGCATTGTATGTAAATTTCACCTATCAGAACAGATACATGAGGAAAGATTATATAGCTTGAATACTAGTATGAAGACTACGAAATGGCCCTAAAATTCTTCGCTGAGAATTTTTCATTTTACCTTATTGACGACTGTATCGAGAGAATTTATAGAACAACACACCTATCAACATTGGGAAAATTAGAATTTCAGCAAAGCAAGTAGCAATATTTTCTTTCTCTGCAAAAAGCATTTATCTGTAGTAAATGTATATATCTTCTTATACAATGTAGTGGTTAGTACTCACCCACGACCACTCCTTTTTGAAGTCGTTCAATTATTCCAAAAAAAAAAAAATAGTATGGAAGTATAAGAAAGTAGAAACGATTAATAGCACCAGACAAAAAATTCATGTCATTCGATCCACTATCTTATTTCTCTAATATCGAAAGTATCAGTCAGGAATACCATGATAATGATTACAAAAGGCAAAATAATAAACAAGGAAAAGCAACTGTAAATTCAAGTTTTCAAGATGTTGAAGAGAGTAACTACGATGACGAAGATATGCTTCATATATTAGATTTACCCCCATTAAACAAAAGCTTACCAGACTATGTACTCTTGACAATTATCAAATTATTAAAAGCTGCTGAAGAAACTAATTTTGGTAACAGTGGTGACTCTGTTGATCAAAATTTAAAAGATGAACTAGATTACAAAGAAATAGATCAATATACTTTTGATGAAACAAAGACTTGGCTATCAAACAATCGATATATTAAATTATCAGAAAATCTTTCGAAATTGAAATTTAATGCTAACTTTTTTAGCTATTTGAATAATATTTTATCGAATAAAGAACTATACAAGAGACCAAATAACGAAGAAATCATCAAACTTATTAGCTTAAGAATTGCTGAACATTCAGGAAGGTCTGCAAGGCCAACTTTTAGAAGGAAGATATCACTCAAAGGCAATTTCAATGAAGATATCTATATAAATGAACCATCATTAACTTCTGATAATTTAGGTTTGAAAACATGGGGTTCTGCTCTGGTGCTTGCTGAGTTATTAATCAACAGACACGAGGATTTGATTTTAGAACCAATATTGGAACTGGGAGCTGGGACTGGGCTGACAGGTATTGTAATAAACAAATTAGGATATAATGATCTGGTACTAACGGATTTACTGGAGATTGTACCCAATCTTGAATTAAACGTTCATGAACTAAATCATTGTTCAGATGAGGTTGATTGTAGAGTGTTAGATTGGAATAAACCAAGTGATTTTAATGAAAGCTATGGAATAAACGAAAGGAAATTTAAAACTATTATTATAGCAGATCCTATATATTCACCAAACCATCCATATTTAGTTGTTGAAATGATTAAAGAGTTCTTACTGAAGTCAGATGATTCAAGAGTTTTGTTACAAATTCCACTCAGGAAATTGTTTGAATCTGAGCGAGATCTACTATGGAGCTTACTAGAAAAAGAAGGCATTAAAACTGTCAATACTGAATATTATGAGAATTATGATGACTTTGGTAAACAAGATTTTATATTTAAAAGATTGAGATGGAAAGATGAATTGCTTATATAATCATTTTTATGATACTTCTATTGTTATGTTATCAAACTCACTTTTTACTAGTAATTGCTTTGCTGTCTCTTTATTTGTTGACCAAAATCCATAGATGCTGCTTACTAATTACCAATTAGCGATTAAATTAGCAAATTGACTATTCAAAATTGGGAAAATCTAACATTTGTCATTATGATTGGTTGAGCTAACCATTAAGGTGTTAATTTGCTCACTTTTCTTATTTAACTAACATTTAAATAATTATCTCCTCAAGCCTAACTATATAAAAACTCAGTTTGATCCTTATCATTATCCTCTTTGATCTTAAATTTACAGTAACGTTTTGCATCATTAATTAATTTTGTATTACAAGATGTCTTTCTCATTACCACCTTTACCATACGCTTATGATGCTTTAGAACCATATATTGACAGTAAAATCATGGAAATCCATCACACTAAGCATCATCAAACTTACGTTAATAACTTAAACAATGCCTACTCTAAACTTTCAACTGCTATTGCTTCTAATGATGTTAAATCTCAAATCGAATTGCAAGGCGCTATTAGATTCAATGGTGGTGGCCACATCAACCATAGCTTATTCTGGGAGAACTTAGCCCCATTCAATAGTGTAGAAGCATTAGGAGGGTCTGATTTAAAGACTGATATTGTTAAACAGTACGGGTCATTTGAAAAATTTAAGGCTCAATTCGTTAGTTTGCTTTTAGGAATTCAAGGTTCAGGTTGGGGTTGGTTAGTCAAAAATAAGGAGTCTGGCTTCTTGGAACTATTTTCATCTCCAAATCAAGATCCAGTTCCATCTAAATATATTGCTTTAATAGGAATTGACTTCTGGGAACACGCTTATTACATTCAATACTATAATAACAAAGGTGAGTATGCTAATCAAATATTCAATGTCTTAAACTGGGAAACTGCTGAAAAGAGATACAAAGGTGCTTACGAGTTGAAGCTTTGAAGAAAAAGCATTTTAAATAGTAGATTATGCAATTTTAACGTATATATATATATATATATATATATGATGTAAATGAGTTTCTTTTTTATAGTATCCATTCGTCAAAATAAATATTATCATTATCTTTATCTTGCGATGTGGTTATAAAACTTGTAAAATCAAAAATAGAATAGTTATCCTCCAGTTTGACATCTTTCAACTCCAATACACTTTGATATGTTGCTTTATAACAATCTAATTCAACTTTTTCTAACTTATCGTCATATACTAAAACTTGACAAAGAGATCTAATATCACTTTCAATCAACTCTTCTGTTGTTACTTGACTGTTCATTATGAACTCCATTATTTCCTCGACTGTGCAATAATTTCTATAATTAGAAGCATATAATTGATTCTTCACCTTGAAGTCCACGTTGTTATTGAATACATCTGGAAAAGTTTTATTAGTGACATATCTCCAGATAATTGTGAGCAAGCTATCAACAAATTCCGAATCCAATTCCCCATCTGTGAACCACGGACCACCAGTAACTTCAATAGATGGAGTTAAATGATAAAGCATATAAATCTTCCTTGTTGGATATTTGACGGATTTGACACTTTTGATAAATCGTTGAGTTTCTAGTGATTTTAAACATCTTGAAACAACATGCTGATGAAGATTAGTACGTGCCTTGATTGTCTTTGTCCAGATACCTTCTCTTCCTGAAGCTTCGATATATGAATAAATAATCCCCTCGTCTGCATTCATATTAGATCTCTTAGCAGCCTCGTTGATACCAACGGCTTGGAATCTAAGGTCACCGTTACTTTTAACCAATTTAACTAAGCTTCTATTCAATAATACCTGAACTAAAGTCATCAGATCAGCTGCGCTTTCAACACCAGCCATTTCTCTTAATTCAGGTTCACTAAAAAGGGTATTCTCAGGTTTTTCTAGCATACTACTATGCAGCTCTTTCGCAGCCCTTTGGTTTTGGTCCTCTGTCATTGTTATTTATTTATCGTATTCCTTAGTTAAAAGAATTTGATATTCTTTTCCTAATACTTTCGGTATTATTTTACAAGTGTATAATCAATTTTTTTTATTTGTATTGTATTGTATGTATTTTTTTTAGGTTTTTTTTTTTATGTGATAAATTCTCTTTATCATAAAAATTGGTGTCAGGTTGTTGACATTTAACAGAGCAAAAAAAAAAAAATCATGAAGATGAGCCTGCCATTAGTTTAGATCTATCAGGGGAACTATAAATGAGAAGGGCTAAAGCAGTAATTATAAGAGATTACTCTAGTAGTGATTCATCTGATGATGAGATAGGTATGTATTACGATTTTTTAGCTTGATACTTGAGTTCCAAACAGTTTTTATTAACATGAACAATTAAGAAGATAAACATGAACAGCAAAAGATAATTGCGAAAACAGATACTCCCAAAGTTAAGTTTGAATGCAAAGACATAAACAAGACTTTTGGAGACACTTCTAGAGTGACATACAATAATGATAATTCTGTTACAAAACCAGGAGGCTGCTCTTCTATAGAGAGTAATGAAATAAAAGAATTGATCTCGGATCAAGAAGATGATCTCAGCGATCACTTTTATGATATGATCAAGAATAACGAAGAAATTCACACTCTTCCCAACGTGAACAAAATGAGTCTAATAGATCAGGACATATATGATACGTGAGTTGATAGCAGTTCTACTTTTTGGATAATAAACTTACTAACAAAGTAAACAATAGGGAGTTATCATCAGATGAAGGACAGCGACATCTTACAGATGCGCCAAAAAATATTGAAAAAGAATTCAATGATCTTGACCTAATTGTTATTCATGATGAGGTAATAAATTTAAAGCAAATAGTCAAAGATAGCCACTCTCAAATGGATTATATAGGCTCTATAGATTCTACTTTATCGTCTCAATTAAGTGAATTAAATGATAGAAAGATTATATTAGTACATGAATTGAACAGTTTATAATTTTATTATAAAAAATGATATGGTGATGATTTTAACATCAAGAACAATTTGTCATATGCGTAATATATGCTATAAAATAGCATAGTAAACCTTCAATACTGTCAATCAACTGTGCGCTATCTCACGTTTTTTGAAGTTCTGTGTACTTGTACCTCAAATGCACAAAAGGTTTTTACCGCGTAACTCCCGTTAAATAACATGAATATTATATTAAGGTACTTTCATTACTGATGATATACTTTTCGAGTAGACGTGAGAGGTTTGTCTCTTTTCTTTTGTGAAAATAGTTAGAGACTTGCATAGAACTGAAATCTACGCATACTATATTTGTTACCCTCCTATTCATTCAGTAAACCGAATATTTCGGCAAAAGAATCATTTGTTCATAGTCTTTTAAATCAGCTTACTTAAAGTAAACAGTCTATAATGGTTCAAGCTTCGAGATTATTCTCATCCTCATCAAAAAGAGGTCTCAGACATCTAATTTCAATCAGTGATTTATCAAACAAGGAATTTGAAGTTTTGGTAAATAAATCCCAGTACTATAAGAATATTTTTAAAAATGGTTCTCAAGATGAGTTAGTTGAAAACAATAAGAAGTTAATAGGTAAAACAGCTGCTTTGATCTTTTCAAAAAGATCAACTAGAACCAGAATCTCATCAGAAGGTGCTGCTGCATTTTTTGGTGCTCAACCTATGTTTTTAGGTAAAGATGACATTCAGCTTGGTGTGAATGAGTCATTGTATGATACAACTAAAGTTATCTCATCTATGGTTTCTACAATATTTGCCAGAGTTAAATCTCATTCAGAGATTGAAGATCTTGCCAAACATTCAAGTGTTCCAATAATTAACTCATTATGTGATATGTACCACCCTTTACAAGCCATTACCGACATTTTAACAATTAAAGAATCATTCAAGTCTACTAAAGGGTTGAAGCTTGCCTGGATTGGAGACTCAAACAATGTTATCAATGATTTATCAATCGCTGCTCTAAGATATGGTATTAATGTTTCAATTGCTACTCCTCCTGGTATTGAAATGGATCAAAGAATTATTGATAAGGCTCAGGAAGTTTCAAAGGAGACAAATACCACCTTTGAATTGACTCATGACCCCAAGATTGCTGCCTCAAATTCCAACATTTTGGTTACTGACACATTTGTTTCAATGGGACAAGAATCACAGACCCAAGAAAAACTCAAGCAGTTTAGGGGGTTCCAAATTTCATCTGAACACACAAAATTGGCTGCTGATAATTGGAAATTCATGCACTGTTTGCCACGCCATAAAGAAGAAGTAACAGATGAAGTCTTCTACTCAGATAACTCCGTTGTTTTTCCAGAAGCTGAGAATAGATTATACGCTGCCATGGCTGCTTTAGATGTGTTTGTTATAAATAAAGGTGATTTTACTAAATAAAATCTCTTCTAATATCATAGATTGACAATATTATACAGTTCAAAATGATATATACTGTTTTTTGGGGTCCTCTCGAAAACAATTATTTTTTTGATAGGTTATAACTTATGTAGATGGTCCTCCTCACCAATGTCACCTTCCCAGCCTTCATCCTTTAGATGCTGGTTGAACTCTTCATCTAGTAGATCTAAACTTATATCACCAAAATCCGGGACACCCCACCAAACAATAAGGGCCCCTAAGAATGAAACACCACCACTTAAAAAGAAAGTGTATCTCTTACCACGATCTTGAATTGGTGTAAAAATTTCTGTACCAATGGCAGCCCCAGCTTTACCAATACCTGCAGAAATACCATATAAAGTCTAGATAGTGTATTTTGTTAGTAAAGTGTAAAAAAGTAAATAAATCGAATCTTAGAATAAGCATACCTACAGCACGAATTGCACATGGAAAAGCCTCTGTGGAAACAATTGATTGTAAACTACCAGGTCCAAAATTAATTAAACAATTTAAAATTGCATAAAAAACAATAAGTAGAGCTGGAATTTCAACAAACTTATCCCAACAACCACCAACAATAAATGAGATGATACCGTAACCTATAAACCCAATGAGAATAATAGTACGTCTCGATTTAATGAACTTTGTTGCAAAAACACATAAGAAAGTACCTAAAACACCAAAGCTAGATAAGAATAGCTGCCACTCTCCTGTTTTCTTTATTGATGCATTTGGAATTGCAACTGCAAGAATTGAAGTACTGAAAATGTTATTTGGGTACAAAATCATATCCATAAAAAACCACATACCTGCAGTAGCTATGAATCTTTTCCAATATTTCTTTAAAACTAAAACATAAGGAACTTTTCTTTTGATAGCATTATCTTGAAAGTTTCTGGAGTGATGTAATCTCCATCTGAAATAGAATATAGATAAAGGGATAAATGCACCAATAGCAAAACAAGTTCTCCAAATAGCCATAATATGATCACTACCACATATTTCTAAAACAATTAAAAAGACTATAGCTGCAAACGGAGTACCAAAGGCAATTGGTAGATTTGTGGAAAGTATAAAAGGAATTGTTCTTTGACGAGGTGATAAAGTTTCATTGGCACATTCCATTGAGCTAGCAGCACAACATGGATACTCACCACCAACTCCATAACCAAGAATACCCCTACCAATAATCAACGTCCAAAATACAGTATGTTCAGTACTTGGAGTGGCACCAGCACATGCACATGTTATAGCCCCAATAACAATAAAACAAGTGGTTAAGAGAAATCCTTGTCTTCTACCAAATCTATCACAGATAAAACCAACAGATACTTGGCCAATGATATTGGCAACTAAAATTGAATTTGAAACCATAGTTTTGTAACTGGTACTGTATCCAGAATAATTTTTAGCAAGAAGAACATTGGCCATAGTGATAACACCTTGACTGTAACCATCTGATATGAAACCAACACCCCCAGTGATAATACCACCGTATAGCTTTAAAAATCTGACAAACTTTTGGTGAACGCCCTGACCTTCAGAGTTGAAAGTTTTCTTTTCATAGCTATCCAATGCTGCGTCTTCATTTGTATCTTCTTTATTTATCTCATAAGAAACATGAACTGTGTCTTTTTCAAGATCTATTGGGCTAATTGACGCCATGTTTTGATTATTGGTGTTCAATAAATACTTCGATGAATTAAATTTAAAATATTATGGAAGAATTGCCTTATTTTATATTAACATTTGACTACTGTTATATTTTGAGCATCTGCAATCCGCATGTAGTACAATTTACATGCTTATAGTTAATCGTTAATATTATTGTCGCATTCAGTTTAATTAGTGAATAACTTTATAGGTAGTGCTTGCTAACACGTTTTTATTAATCATTAAGTTGTTATTTATTGAGTCATTTTCATTTTCGCAATTTGATTTGAATGACAAAGACATTCATCATAATACAACCGAAATAAAACGAAAATTAAGCAGCTGACCATAAAATACCAATCAGTAGCATTGAAGTTGAAGTAAGAAGTACCATTGGGTCAAGTGTACCGTAAGTAATAGTTCAAGTGTTACGCTCGAAAGCGGATTACAAAATAATTTTTCAAGAAAAAAATCCATTTTATTGTATTCGATCATTACCGGCTAAAAATTTAGTACATGGGGTGTTGCTGTAAGCTAATTAATACGTTTCAACACAAGCGTGGCATCAGCATTCAGGACTAAATAGTATTTAATGGTCAAAATTTGTAGAAAATTAGCAGGCCATAAGCCTATTAAGGACTTTTAACGAATCTTTTCAAAACAGAAGCAAACGTTTTCTTTTAAATATCATTACGACGGTGTAAGGAATATTCAAAATGTATACATGCCACCATCTGTCATTTCTGGTGCATAAAACCAATTAATCAATTATTAAGTGTCTTTCTGAATATAATATGGAAACTAGGGTGTACCTAGGGTGTAAACTATTCAATAGGAATACCACGTAACTTGTTTACTACCAGTGATGATTGGGCCTGTCCGAATATAATGTTTGAAACCTCAACTAATTACCAGAGCAACATAGTAAAGCTTCAGTTCATATTCCAGGCTGTCTTTGACTTTAGTTATCATATAAGTTCATTTGGCATGAGCTGATATTATAGTACAGCTGCTATTTTATAAATTTGAATTCAATTATAGTTTAGAGGGGCTAGTTATTTATATAAGCATTAGAATGGAAAGTAGAACAGATTTGATCTCTGTATACTGTAGTAAAAAAAGTAATATTAATCAATATAAATTATTTGACAGACGAGGCATCTGTATATGCATTTATTTATATATACATAAGTTTTTTAAGCTCTCAGATAGAGTGCAGCTAAATGGTAACAATCTATATAGATATATGTATAAAAAATTATAATATAAAAATAAAACTTCTACTGCATAAGAAAGAATCCTCTGTATATATAAAATAGTTTAAATTAAAGATTATTTGATGTAAAGTTGAACTTTCCATTTACTCATCACATGTTATATCGAAAATAACTTGGTTTATTAAAGTATACAATTGATCTTAGTGGGAAGTCGAGCATTATTTATATTGGTTTGGAACTGTTGAGTTACAATCCTAATCTATCAATGCCTTGCACGTGTATGAGCCACGTGGGAATCTGACGTTTATATATCGTTAATTACTAAGAGTGAATTGACTGTGATAAAAGTGACAATGATAGAGATAATTCACAGGCACCCAGTCCTAATTAATATACAAATATTAAACAAAGCAATCAATGGGGTGAGATAGATTATTAATAGTATATCGATATCCCAACCAAATTTTGAGCTCATTTAACAACAACAATATTGCATTGTTTATACCATTGAATTTAAAGTATGGACAGAGTTGAAAAAGTGATTATATTTGATTAAAGTTCATGTCTGGGAGTGAAAGCAGATCAGCCAATAGACTTACCTAACTGATACAACAATTTTTCCAATGATTTGATTGTACCTGCCATTTCAGTTCTCCTCCCCTCTCTTTCCTCCCCCTTACCCTTCTTTAGCATAAATTTCTGAAAAGTCCATGAGTTTTAATATTTATTCTTTACTTCAAATGAAAATTAAAAATTGGGTTCAGTAGTTAGAATCTTTATAATAAGGGCTCTAACACGACTTTTTCCTGATTTGTTTATAGTTTTACCTAATCAACTCAACCAATCATGTTAAAGTTAACGAAACACAAAGAGTGTGAGACGGGTTGTCTATAACATCAATTATTAATAAGTCAGGTTCACTGCCTACTGGTCAAGAGAACACCAACCCTCAGCCTTTTTCTCAATTTGAATAACAAATACCAATATTAATAAGAGTTTGAACATTGAAATTATCCAAACCTTCGAACCGATTATTGTAAAACTTGACAATTCTTCTCATAAAAGTATCACCAAACCCCTTTTTCACGTTAACTAAATACAAAAGAGCATCAAACTGATCATCAGTGAATTTACCACGAATGTTTCTCTGAACAAGATAAGTATTTTGACATAGCAGACTGAATGGCTTGACTTTCACAGAGGTCTCATATAACAAACCAACAGCATCCATAATAGTGGTATAATCAGACACAACAGACATAGTTCTTTCCTTGATATATTTTAATCCTTTACTAAAACATATATTATGAACTTGAAATATGGAAGCCTGTATTTATATAGTTCGGGAACCCTGAGTTTTTTTTATTTTTTTCAAATCGTAAAAATTGTAATTAATTTTTTTCTTTGAATATTTTTGAACCACACACGCTCAATGTTGTGATAAAGAATTCAATCTTTTCGAACATGTTATGGTGAATAACCCAATTTCTTCGTACTAATGCGCTTGCTTCATTGGAAGGCCGAGAAATTTGAACTTCCATTTTAGGAAATGACATTTTCCAACTCCTTCAATACTTCGAATCCAATGGTTTTAACGATGCATATGTAGTCTACAAAGGACAACTAACAGTCTATAGGAGTATAAATGCGCTTGCTTTATTGGAAGGTCG
>JAJMFI010000110.1:0-35981 GCA_030574595.1 Ruyongia chambardii
TGTATATTTTTATACCAAAAGGTAAATCATTCTAAGGACTGTATTATAAAGATTAAAAGTGTTTGAATTTTAGTGTTTCAACCAGGTGACTTTTTCTACAGTCTAAAGCAAGCCAAACAAAGTAGGACTTACTGAAGAGTAGTGAGCACCTAGAAGGCTTAAAGATTTAAAACGGATATGCTCTGTACGATAAGCCCGAGCCGAATTTCATGGTCTTTTTGTCCTCTTACTGGTTGATCTGCCCACGTTAAAAAAAAAAAAAAAAAAACCAAATCATTATTCTTTTCAAACTATTTTCTACTTTTTGGGTGCCTTTCAAAAATAGTTTTGATTTTTTTTTTTTTGGTTTTGGCCAAAATTGGCCTTGAAACTGCAGTTTGCGCTAAACTTCAACGGAAACGGGCCCTTAACGAGTGAAGTAGACAATAAGCATTGAATAAAAGCAAAGTATCGAGACGCTTTGACAGACGCTATTTCAATTCCTCTTTTCGGAAACATTTCAACCCACAATATAAGATAAATCAATGGAATTTTGATTATTTAAAATCAACTCATTCAATTTTTACGGTCACAATTAACTTTGATGAAGACACCTTAGAAAAATGGCAAGAACTTGATGAATGTCCCAAGTCTTTCAAAAGAGCTAACAATCGTTTATACAAAAATAAGATGATTGATGACTTGTTAGATTTACCAGGAATCATTCAACATTGTACGAACATGTTTCAACAAGGAAATAGCAATGACATTTTTGATGAGTCAGTCCAAATGATACAAACTAAATTGAAATACATTCAAAGAAACCTTTTCCGAGAATTTATAAATCCAAGAGATATTATAATACACCGAATAGTACAGGACCCAAGATACATTGACGAGAGCAAAATAATGAAACCAATCCCTTATAAGATTTACAGTGGTCTGCAAAGCCTTTTCAAATCACAAAGAGACAAGAAAGTTTTTATAACAGAGCTAGGAAGTATAAAGGAACCCTCCTTAATAATGGAAGAAGTACACAACTTCTACTCCTGCTTATACAAAGCAAAGGAACCAAATACCTTTCTTTTACCTACTGATAGCAATACCATAAAACGGGAACCAGGAAATCCTAACCATTTTAAATATGATTACATACAGCCTTTCCTGGAAAAGTCATCGATGAAAAAACTAGATATCAAACAGAAAACAAACTTGTAAGCTCTGTATTCTTTAAAGGAACTAGAGAAATCAATGAAAAAATTGAAGAAGAAGTTAAAAACAACGGTATCTAATGATGGCATAGATTATGTATTTATATATAATCATTTCTCAACGTTAGGACCATTATCAATAAAGATAGCAAATAAAATTTAAGCTATTGGTAAAATTTCAATAGACTCTAATAAATGATTACATCCTCAAAGGAAACTGGTCGATGAAACCCTCACACTTTTTTAATGAAATGGAAACGTCATGGATAGAAGTCTGGTGTAAAGATATTGAAATTTTCGACTTTAAATCATACCCCACATTTGAAATAATGTATACAGAAGATGTTATGGAGAAATTCATCCTCTCAGACAAAAGTACTGCAATACAAACTTTAAATGACTTGGGCACCAGCATCTACCATGAAACATTAGATTTGGAAAGCTTCAAACATTATAATAAGAATACTTATCTAGAAAAATATACCAACAGATATTATGTCTGAATACCACAATACTGAAGAAAACTGGGCTAACTTTTTTGCCAAAATTTGCAAAATCCAGAATAGAAAACCAGGTTGCTTAGAAGCCTTACAATTAAACTCCTTAGGAGTTTAACAACACAAAATAGTCCCTAGAAAGAATTATATCAATCTACATTCAAATGCAACAAGAACTGATTGTTGTTTCTGCTACAATCATCCAGAAAATTATAAGCACATATTTTTAGAATGTAAAATTTCAAAGAAGATCTGGGATTACATCAATTTATTTATATATATAACCGATGAGACTGCTTATGATGATTTTCCAGAACTACATTACCTAATTTTGCCTATAAATGATTCCCCGGAATATTTGGAAGCAAAATCCAATTATATTGAATTCATTGAACAGAAAAGAAGACAAAAAAGGCATTCCACCAGAGTCTATCTATACCCATTAAATACTCATGAAAAACTCAAAAAAGAAGTCTCATACTTTATGAACTTTTTTCTTTTATAGCATTTAAATGGCGGATGTTTATTCCCTCTACAATATACACTTAACTATTTATTCATGGCAGTGAAATACTGGAATCTAATCCAGAAGATTAAATGAATTTGATTTAGAGCAGGAATATCTATATTTTAATAAAGAAGACATGAAAAGATTAATCAAATGCTACTCTGACTAAGCAAAAACTCCAAAAACACTGGCACAGACTATCTGAATTAACAAATTGAACTCCAAATATTTTTAAATACAATCTATTACCACCGAATAATCTCCTGAAGGCTATATAATCAATTTATACAGAAAGGGGACACACAGGAAAAGCTTAGGTCAAGGTAAATTTTTCTCGAATAAGATTATTTTAAGTAAAAAGAATAATTAATTGGATCTAATCTATTAATTAAAATTAAGAATGATAAAGAAGTTGGAACTAAAAATATTAAAGAAATTTCTGGTACATTATTAGCAATGGATAATAAAGTGAATTTATCATTAAATAGTTGTTTTGAATATACTTGAAAATCAATCACTAATAATAATATTAGTAGTTCAATAAATACAACAAATAATAATAATGATAAAAATATTACAAATGAAAGAGAATTAGGTCTCGTATCTGTTCCAATTGAATCAATAACAAGTATTAAGACTAAAAATAAAGATTAAAACAGTTCAATTGATTGGAAATCTAAAGTTATTTAATGAATCTTCAAAATTATGTTTAATAATGATTAATATGTACATATAAATAAATAAATAAATAAGAATCTATAAACCCTTCTTGGTTACCCCTTAATCAGCTGCTTTAATTTTTACTGCGAAGTCTAGGATCTCCAGCTAGCCTTTGCAATTATTCTCAACTAGTCTCTGAAAGGGAATCATTTCTAACTGTTTGGAGTGTATCATCATCAGCTCAGGTTCTTACTTTTTTTGAGGGAAAAAAAAACAGTTTTTGAATTGCTTCGATGACTCAAGATGCAGATGTTGCATGAATACTACAAATATAACTGTTAGAAAGATAAAATAAAGAACTTGTATTGAAGATACTTACTAGAGGGAAACCAGAAAAATAGGGATAATCTAAATATATAGAATAATTCGTACTGACTTTTTAACTTATATATATATATATATATATATAATTTTTTATGAATTTTTATATAAGATTAATCTCACAGCTGCTTTGAATTGACGTCTCAGTTAATTGAAACATCATTATGGATAATTTAAAAAGAAGAGTCTGGAGTGAGACCTATGATTTAAACTGATCGGCTACTTTGATGTTTTTAGGAGATCATCATGATCAAAATTAAGGACATATTGATTGAATACGCGGTTACTCTATTTTTAAGGATATTATATCACTCTCTCTACTATACTTATAGATACAACAAGAACATATATATATATATATATATGTCAGGTCGAGGTCAGAGTAAACTGAATTGATCTCAACTTCCCATCAATTAGTATCAATCTTTTTAACTGGTGGTCTTTGAAATGCACTCGGTTTCTTTAAACGCTGGAACGCGCCTGGTTTTCTCAATGTCGTCCCTTTCAATAGAGAGACAACAACAGTATTTGGCTTTACGCGCTCCGTCCTCTGAAGTGAAACATTTTTAACTTTAACTTTACTCACTGAACCTAAGATTGGACTTGAATTAGAGCTTGATGAAGATGTAGATGGCGCTACGTTTGAGTATGGAATACCATTTGAAGTAGAATCAGAGGAAGTATTAGCAGCAGTT
The DNA here is from genome assembly GCA_030574595.1 of Ruyongia chambardii. Classification (NCBI taxonomy): domain Eukaryota; kingdom Fungi; phylum Ascomycota; class Saccharomycetes; order Phaffomycetales; family Wickerhamomycetaceae; genus Ruyongia; species Ruyongia chambardii. The sequence continues at coordinate 3,932 of JAJMFI010000110.1, forward strand.
GAGTCATTATTGAGGACCACATCTGATTTAACGATAGATGAAGAGTTCACCCTTGACTCAGAGTCAAGATCTAGTTTCTTAAATAATGGCAGTTTAATAGGCCACTGTGAAGTGATACTATTAACAGTGTTAGTGTTGGTAGTGGATGGTATTTCTACAGCACTCTCGAGACAAATGCTAGGAGTACAAGACGATGAGCTTGAAGTGGGAATTAATGGAATTAGTGGAAGCGAAAACTTTGGCTTCTTGTATTCAATCTTTTGTTGTAATGATGAGTAAGTTAATGAATGTTCTATCAATGATCTCTTCCGACTGCTGTTCACGGATGTTACTGCAGTTGAGTTACGGAATGCAGTCCCGCTAGAAGCCGCAGGTTCAATAACTGAGGTGTAAGCATCAGCACTTCCGGGTTCTATGCATATTGTGTCAATACTTGGATCTATCACAGCTGACTTTGATTCAATACTAGTAGCAGCAGTACTCGGATATGATAATGCCCCTACTCTGACCAGGTCAGGATACCCCGCTAGTTTATCTTTTGAATGTTTGCCTTTATTATCATTGCTATCATTCGACAAAGTGGATACTAATTCATTTATTAGACCCTTGCCATCATTTGAACAGCCAGGATCTGCTACAGGATCTGCTGCAGTAGTTATACTAGACTCAGTGATAGTAGTAGTGACATCAGTATCACCAACGGTGTTAATAGTGCTTTCAAGTTGTACTCGCTCTTTCTGTTTTTCTTTTACAGAGTTAGCAGTAGTTGAGATTGTCTGTGGCTTGACTTTGAAGAATCTAACAGAATTCTTAGGAACGCCAGGAACAGGGTCTACTTTACAGTTGTTCGAAATACTCGAGGTATTCAAAACAGTAGAAACCAAATGATGAATCACATCATGTAAAGTATCTTGATTAACGTTATTGACGTCTATTTTTGAAACTGTTTCATTAATGACACTTGTTAAATTCTCCAAATTAGCAGATTTGATGATTCTTCTATTTTTTCTCTTCTCAAATTCTTCTTCGATCCATTGTAACTTTTCGTCAGAGTCAGGTTCGCCAAACAACTGGTGAGCTCTTTTCTTGAGTCTTGCTCTCAAGTCATTATTTTGATTCTTCAACTTATTAGCATCCCTCCATTTTTTTTTTCTTTCCCTATTGTCATTCTTTATCTTGTTTTTTGTCTCCTCTTCGCTTAAAAGAGGTTGATCTTTCCTCTTGATTCTTGTTTCCTTTATGACAAAGTTCTTCAAAACTTCATCCTTCTTGGGGCGTGGTGGAACAAGTAAAGAGCCGGCAGTTAATGCATTTGTAATGGCATTAGAAATCACAGTAGTTAGGTTGGTTGGAATATTTGGTAATAAAGTACCTATATTTGCTACCAGACTAGAATTCTCATTGGATTTTGTAACAGAAATATTACTGGCAGATTTATTATTAGCAGTAGCTGTCATAGTGTTAGAAACACTGGAATGTTGCTGTGTGGTTGTATTGCTATTACCTTTAGTTGCATCAGTCAAAGTGTTAGCCAGTTCCTGTTCAGCAGTAGTCAACGTAATCCCTTTATCAGTTTGATATGATACATCGCTGCATTCTTGACTTTTTGGGAAAACTTTTGCTAATTCGGGATCGATATTTGTGGACAAAGTTTCAGATTTCTGACCACTAACAATGAGAGAAGTAGTAGTAGCAGCACTCTGTTGTAATTTGGTTGAAAATTTGCCTGTACTCATATAAGACCTACTCAAAGCCAAAGTTTCTGCGATTGACATCGACTTCTTTTTTGAAGCAGTAACATTTGTCAACGATATGCTACTCACTGGTGATGACGATAATGTTGATGATATCGGTATGCTATTCTTGTTTGTGTTGATGGCAGCAAGTGATGGTTGCGATTTATCATTACTAATCAGTAATGGCAGCTTTCTGTTAGAAATTTGAGTAGCAACCGCTCTCTCATTTGTTGGTTTTAGAGAGCTATCGGTGATTGCCAAAGCAGAAGAAATCCTTACTGTAGTTGAAGAAGGATGTGAATTGATGGGTTGCAACGGAATTGAAGTTCTCGAAAATTGCGTGATTAATGGTATCTTTCGTAAGTCCTGAGGCAATTGCTGATGGTTAAGTGATACAGGTGTTTGAAATCCCAACTTTATTGATTGATCACCTGCGTCAACTGATGTATTATCATGAAGATCAGTTAATGTTTGAGTGGAAACATTTTGATGAGGAATATGCTGCTGAGTTTGTTGTTGTTGTTGTTGTTGTTGTTGTTGTTGTTGTTGTTGTTGTTGTTGTTGTTGTTGTTGTTGTTGTTGTTGTTGTTGTTGTTGTTGTTGTTGTTGTTGTTGTTGTTTCTTAGTAAGTCTTTGTTTCTTTTCCTTTGGCCTTTTCTTTTCTCTTTGATTGATCTGTCTCTTTTTCTTCCCGGTTATTAATTGTGGTACCTGTGATTGCTGTTTCTGCAATGAATAGTTATTGGGCTCAGACCTGGATTGGTGTAACAATGGTTGATTAGTATCGGAAGTAGTTGAATTATCATTGATATGTAGATTTTGCAACAGGATATTTGGATTCTCCTCAGCCATAGCTAGGGCATCTTGGAAAATAGCATTCATATCAAGATCACCCTCTTCTTCCACTTGCTGCATTTGCTGTTGCTTTTGCTGTTGAGCCTGTAATTGCAACTGAATATGATGTGGCTCTGATTCTTTTTTCTGATCTAAATTACCTTCAACGATATTTTTGACCAGTTCAGCCAATGCGTCATCCAAGTTATGATCTAGTCGGCCATCTTGCTCTTGCTGTCTAGCATGCTGCTGTGGTTCATCTAAAGAGTCAACTGCGCCAAAAACTTGATCTTGTAGCTCTCGATTATATTCATTTTGATTGATCTGTGAATTTTGGGCCTTATATAATTCATGCTGAGCTTCTTCAACAGCTTGATCAGTTGGATGCTGATCATTAATAGCTGCATCATTAAATGCATCCATGATCTGTTTCTCTAAATCCTTTTCAAAATCATCATCAGATGCAATATTATGTTTATTATAATCATAATTTGGAAAAGATTGTTCTTTTTGTAGTCCCTGTTCTTGCGTAGGTTGCTTTTGCCGTTTAGAAAACGCATCGAAAAGTTGTAGTTCCAAATCTTTCTCAAAATCATTATTATTGTTGTTATTATCATTATCATTATCATTATCATTATCATTATCATTATCATTATCATTATCATTATCATTATCATTATCATTATCATTATCTTTATTATTGTTATTGTTATTGTTATTGTTATTGTTATTGTTATTGTTATTGTTATTGTTATTGTTATTGTTATTGTTATTGTTATTGTTATTGTTATTGTTATTGTTATTGTTATTGTTATTGTTATTGTTATTGTTATTGTTATTGTTATTGTTATTGTTATTGTTATTGTTATTGTTATTGTTATTGTTATCAACTGCATTCTTTGTGTCCTCATAATTAGTATCAGTGATTACATTGTTTTTAAAATCAATATTGATTGAGCTGGCAGCGGCTACGCTACGCTCCGATTCTCTTATGTTTTGCTCAAAGTTCATCTCAATTTCAGTATCATCATTACTATATATATTATTTCTAGTGATTCCATGATTATTAATAGTAGCTATATTTATGTCTGAGGTATTTAGAATCGCTGAATTCATCTGTTGCTCCAATTGAGCATTTAATTGTCTCTCAACTTCCTTAGCAAAATCATCTTCATCAATGTCATTTTGAATCTGATTGTTTTCAATACTAATACTTTGGGATTGTAATTGTCTACCCATCTCTTCAGCAAAATCATTTACACCATCAACATTATCTTCATTCTGTGTGTAGTTATTGGTGTTATTGTCCAGATGATTTATATTATCAGTGCTGTTGTTATTTTCTATGGCTATATTTATGTTTATGTTTTGATTATTATTGTAATTATCATTGTTTGGGTTATCATCATAATCGCCCCCTAAATTATTTGATTCAGTAGGGGCAATTTGATCCATGGCTTGCTGTACAACAAATGTTAGGTCATTATTGTCAGTGCCATCATGTTGATGACTTTGATGTTGTGACATTATAGTCGAATGTACCTTGTATTAACCGCTGATAACGTTATAGATAAGTATTGATGTTAAGGTGATACAAGCATAAATAGGACTGCTAAGTGACTGTGAAAATTTTTAAGGATTTTCATTGAAAATTTTGTCAAAATAAATGAAAAGACTGAGAGGACCAAAAAATGAGGGAGTGTGAAAAACACAATAACCTTAATTTCGGGATAAGCTCAGCTTAATTGGTCGATTATTCAAGGGATAACTCGGTCTCATATTTACTTACCAGACTGGAAAGTTCTAATTTATCTATAAGGTTATTGAAGAATTTGCTTCTCCAGGCTTATAATGTAGATAAATAATCATGTAGTTAGTAGTCTACAGGAATAATCAACATTGTAATAGATAGCTAATTTGAATAGTACAACCATATATATATAATATTATGGACACAGTACACCACATGATAGTTGCTGTATTATCATAGTTTCTATATTCTAACAGTCATTGGTTTATCAACTAACTATATCGTTATATATACTTAATTCAATACCTTGAACTCTTGAACTAACAATATGAATTCCAGTAACGTAGCCACTAGCCAATTAACTTCTCAATGAGTATCTGCGAATCAGTATAGAACCATGGTTATCAAGATATCATCATGAGCTATTGTCTCAAGAATATTATTACAACTAAGTAGCTAATCAGGTATCGAACATGGAACATGTATATATATATATATATATACAAGTTGATGGTCCAACGTATGTTTCGTAACTCGAAAGTTTTATCCAATAAATTGCAAGCAAATTTAAAATTTTTCCTGGCTTCACTGTACTTCGGAATTAACTTGGTCTGCGAGACCCATAGTCCGAATACTTGTACTGAATCGTTTAAAAAAGTTATCAAAATTAATCATGTATACATTATGTGGTATTAAATATTGAATCAGGTTGCATATACATGACCTTATCAGTTTATCAGCGTTTGAAGGTAAAGAAATAGATCAATATAAAGATTTTACTGAATCAGTAACTCTCTAAAGACCAACATGCATTTGATCATGTACAAAAGCATAACCTAAAGTATATATCTTAGCCTTACATTTTTCTTAAATAGATTGACCTTGGCTCCAATCAAATATCATAGCATAACAGACTTTTGAGATCTTAGACTCTAAAGGAACAACTGATTAAGGGGAAAACCAGCAGGATTTGAAGCTTCTTTTCATCACCATCAACAACAATAACAACATCGCTCCAGCTGGATAATGGATACCGACAGTATGATCACGTTCAGATGATCAACCAGGACAAGAAATCTTAATTGCGTTTACTTGTTTTGTTTATTTATTTAGATTTGTTTAGTCTATTTGTTTCGATTCATTAAAAAAAAAACTTATTCGAGGACATGGTCCTTACGACACGTGATCTGTTAGTACTGCATAACTAGAAAACAATTAAAGACATTTAATATAAAGCAATAATACAAAATCATTAAATCAAAGTAATACTTATAATGTACTAGATAGGATTAGAGTTAAAAAAATAATAATAATTAAATGTTTGATTAATTAGAATAACAATATTTAAAGTTTTTAGAAAAATTAAATTAATTTTAGTAGAGTTATTTTTTTGAAATAAGATATAAAATTCACGTGACAAGACCAAATAATCCTAACACCAATAAACTGGAAAAACGCACCAGATCAAAACTTTAAAGTATAAAACATTTCTTAGTAATTTATAAATTAGGATAAAGGTATGTAGCAAGGTAGATCTTTACTTTAAATCACTTAATATCAAAGCGGCTAAGCTTTAAAATAAATTTGGATTTTTGAGCTAAAATGACGCTGCAACAAGTTTGTTTCAAGTTAGACTAAAAAAAAAATTACAATAAAAAAAAAAAAAAAAATGCAAAAGATGTTAGAACATTTCTTTATGGAAAAGATATCGAAATTTTAATAGTGTAAATCGGGCATTACGAATCGAATGTACTTTCCGGCTAAGCTGTATATTGTTTTTCTCAGGGAGTTCATCGATTTTTATCTATATAGGAGAATAATACAATAAGTGTAGTACAGTGTTTACTAATTGTATTATATATAGCAATAAATATAATATTGATCATTTGTTAACAAATCATGTATATATATTGTTCATTATGTAATGGATAGTGCTACTATAAAATTAGAAGAATTTAGTAAAACATTCAATTTTATCTGTTATATGAACTGGCATACTCCGCGCTTTGATAAAGTGAAAATTTTTGACAGGTCATCAATTGTTTGCTTCAACAACAACTTATGGTAAGTATGGGGTGTAGATCTATATCTCATAGAAATGATTATTATTTAAAGCTCATAGTTTCTATAATATATAGCTTGAATGTCTCCAGCATCATACAATCTTCGATACTTTTCATTACTAACAAGCATTGCTTGAGCTGTGATTATATACTTTTTTTTTTTTTTTTTTTTTTTTTTTTTTTTTTGTATATTTTTTAACAAAATTTGTGTTATCTTATCTGTAAATATATAAATCCTTCAATTTCAGGAAATATATATAGTGCAAGTTAACGTCCATAACTCATAATTTGTGTTAACAAATCATTATCAATTGAACTAGAGATTTGATATAATCTACCACCTGTATTATTTGATTTTTCTGCTATTATTATTACGCTACCAATTTGGTTGCCATATATTTCTAACAAAGAGTTACTACAGCCACCGTCCAATTAACGCACCAATTAACGCAAATATTAGGTATTTATTACAACAAAGATGACCGGAACTCCAGCTTCTACTAGATTGAAAACAATGCAAATCACATGTGCAATAATATGGTGTTTACTTGCTGCTGGGCCAATTTTTGGGTTTGCTGCTATCAAGCCAATTTTAATCTCGGAAGGTATTTATCATGAATTGTGTGAAATAAGTACTGTTGGTTTATGTGTCGATCAAGATTTAAAATTGAATAAAATGTTCACCATTGGTGCTGTGTCTACAAATGCATGTGCACTTGTGGTAGGCTATATTCTAGATCACTATGGTCCAAGAGTCTGTGGTATAATTGGTGCATTTTTCGTTGCATTCGGTTCTATCTCATTATCTAGTGGTTATACCTCATCTTTTTGGGATCCTTATTTAAATGGCTATATTATGTTGGCCCTTGGTGGTCCATTTGCTTTCATTTCAAGTTTTCAACTAGCTAATTGCTTCCCGAAATATAGTGGTACCATCTTGGCTCTATTAACTGGTGCGTTTGATACAAGCTCAGCAGTTTTTTTATTTTATAGATTAGTTTATCAGAATGTTAAGAGAATCACATTACATAAGTTTTTCCATATTTATTTAGTTGTTCCACTTTTCATCTTTTTATGCCAATTGTTCTTAATGCCAAAGGATTCATATAGAACGCTTGGGGCCATCGAAAAATTGAATGTTGAAGGTTTAGATGAGAATGGTAATTTATTAGAAGGTGATGATGGCTCAAGAATTATCTCTGATGCTAATGAACGCACTTCATTACTATCACCTACAAATACTTCAGGTATTAATGCCACCAGCATGGTCAACTCAAATGGTATGAATACCCCGACACATCGTTCAAATTCTTTATTATTAGATAGAAGAACAAGTGTTACTGCTGATGGGTTAAGAAGAAAGTCGATCATTGAAGAATATGTTGAAAACAATATAACTGAGAAAACTGGTAATTTATTTGGTATTCTGGACGGTAAGTCATTATCTACTCAACTTAGATCTCCATTCTTTTTATTGATGTGTTTGTTTACATGCATTCAAATGATTAGAATCAACTATTTTGTTGCAACTATCAAGGCCCAAGAAAACTACTTAGTTGGTCCAGATTTGGCTCTTAGATTGAATAACATTTTCGACATTGCACTCCCATTAGGAGGTGTTATTGCTATTCCATTTATTGGTCTTATATTGGATAATTTGAAAACTTTAACTGTTTTAACTATTGTTCTATGTGTTAGTTTATTTATTGGTATTATGGGTTTAACATCCATGTTTACTTCTAATTTGATCGGAATTTTATTTTTAGTTGTTTACAGACCATTCTATTATACTTGTGTCAGTGATTATTGTGCCAAAGTCTTTGGATTTAATACTTTTGGAACAGTTTATGGTCTACTGATGTGTTTTAGTGGCCTAACTAATTTGTTACAGACCTATCTTGATTTATTCACACATAAATATTTCAATAATAATCCATTACCAATTAATTGTGCATTAGTATCAACTACCATCGTTTTTGGTTCAAGTCTGCTATTATACATAAAACATCAAGAAAAGAATATCGTTAGAAAGAAGCTTCAAGTTGAAGCTGAAAGTGCTCCAGTTGTTGAGGTTCCACAATAGATTAGTCAAAACTTGCTCAAGAAGAAGTCATTGGTAATCCCCCAAGTGATTAATATAATACATCATAACTTATCATATAATCATCATCATTATACATTTGAAATATAATTTGGTTCGATCTGTGTGTAGTAACTACTTGTTCATTAGATCCGTAAATTACTATAATATTTCTATTGACTCCAATCAATTAATAATAATTGATTTAATCTTATGTACCCTAATTGGAATAGAAATCAAAGAAATTCCATTGATAATAAAAGCAATTTCGCATAATCTTGATGAGCAATGCTCATAATCCAAGGGATTATCTTACCATCCTTTAAATCATTATATTCATGACTTGTAATAAAAAAGATCTCATACTCAGGTTCTTCATTTATTTTAGCAATTGATTTAGGACTTGATATTTGAGGTGATCCCAAAGAGTAAGAAGATATAAAATCTCCATTAGGTTTAACTTCTTCTGTGTTAAACAATCTTTGAATATAAATTTCATGCAGACCACCATTCATCATCCTATAAGGATAGCCATAATTCTTTGCAATTTTTTCGAAGAAATTTACTATTGATTCATCTTTCCATTCCCACTTCAAAACAACATACTTATAATTATTGGAGCTGGATTTTGTTTCAAGAATCTCCGAGCTGAACAATCCTAGTGCTTGATTCTTTTCTAGATTACCTTTCTTATATAGATCCTCATCGAATAATGTTTTTATCATAGGCATAGAAACACAATCTTTGAAAATCTTGTTGATATCAGTCTCATTCGTTTTGATTTTAGTCTTGTACACATCAGTGTATGCAATATATTTAGGATTACCAGCACTTAAATGTTGAGTATTAATAGAATCAATGTATTTCTTTATCTGGAAGTGTGTATTTGCGGAGGTAAGAGTATCCACTGAGAGATCTGGATATTTTTGATCTAGTTTGTAATGTAAAGCACTAATAGCAGTGGTGAGTATCGTGATTCCAAAGATAGTTCTAGTAAATATCGCCATAATTTTAATTCTTGAAATTTATTTAGTTCTTTTTGTGGGTCTTTTAACTTTATGAATTGGTTTCAATGATTTTGATGCAAGTCACAACTACCAGTATAAAAGTCTCAAGGCTTACGAGAATCAGTACTGATAATCATATATAGTCAGGGATAAAATAATTGTGACTTAATAAAATTATCAAGATCGAAAGGGGGTGTTTCCATAATCTTTTTGATCTAGTAAAGTTTTCAACCAGTCTTGAAAGGTCAAACCGGATATAACTGAATCAACACATCTTTGGAATATCATCTACGTCATATCTTTAAAAAAATATTAGACCATTTTCGCAAGCTTCTAAAATTACTGTGGTTTATTTAAGTCCCACAGGCTACAATCCTTATTTCTCAAACATAAGAATACTTCCTAATTAAGTAATTCTCAATATGGTTATTTTTGACTTTTTAATTTTTCTGGGGTTCCTAATGAAGTAATTCTTTCTGAAATTAGAAAATTGATAATATATAGTAAATAAAGTTTATCCAATATTAATCTGTTGTTAATAGATAATGGTAGTATAAATGCCCCTGCACCGTATTTTATGTTCTATATGATAGTGATCTTTAAATCATCTATAGTACTCATTTATCATTGTCCTGAGTTCACTATGTAACTGTTTCTTAATTAATTATAAAATTATAAATAATTGTTGATGGAGATTGGAAGGTTAAAAAAAAGGTGTAAATATAATAAGGAGTAAAATAGCTTGTAAAAAATGGAAGATTGGTATAAAGTGGTCTAATATCTGTATTTTAATAAATACTTTGCTTGATCCTTAGCTACATTATCTGGTATTGCACTTATACTCCAACCATTCTCCAAGAAATTTATATGACTGAACCCAACTTAGAAAGAATTGATAATAGTCTATGACCATAGCTGATGGAACTATTGTAAAAAGTAGTGAGATATCTAGGCCACTTAAGGAAACTCACAGAAGATAAAATGTGCTTAGAGTAAAACTTATGATATAATTTATTTCAATATTCAGAGATATATTTCCAATATCCAATGAATTCGACATATTACCATTTGAGAACAGTCAATACCAGTAGTATTTTTAATGCTGTTAGAAAAATGGAAATTTAAATCAATAGATTAAAGTTACTGTTTTTTGACTGGCATATTAATGTGTACACCTGTATTATTGAGGAAAGAGTCTTCGTCACTACTTACTGTTCGCTTCTACGAAATCATGCTTCTACTTACAATGACAGATGATGGTTGGTAAATAGTTCTAATCAATAACAAGAGCAATCAAAGTTGCATTTATGATAAAAAATTTGCTGATGCATATGCTCTTTGCTTGCCAAAATATATGACTAGATTATATGTTGTTAATTAATTTGGTAAAATTGATAATTTCAACCACGGTTCAATAGATTGTCAATAGATTGTCAATAGCTTTAAGTCTGTTTTGTCACAATCAGTATTAATTGATAATTATTTGCCATCTGCGAATATAGGTGTATAACGAAAAAGACCTAATATGAATCTCTTTTTAGAATAACCTAATGAAAAACATGTATCTATATGGGTAATATTCCAGTTTCATTTACTTGTAAGAATACTTTAGGATAGTAAAAATATCAGCATTTGTAGATCACTGATCATTAACAGAAATAATTATCAAATATAGCACTAATTATAGTATGTTATAGTATGAGTAATTCAAACAACTTAAATATGTTAAGCATATCAATCATCAAACTGACTATCACATGATATTGATCAATAAATATCATTGACTGAATAGTGGATAATTGCTCATAAGTTAAAACTTATCCAAAGATTACGATATTGTCTGCTGGCTTGTATTAATATAAAAATCAATCTATATATTCATATATCTGGAAATCTGTGAATTTTAGTCAATAGGCTGAAATGTTTGGAATGTTGTCTATTGATTACCCGTTAAACACTGTCTATTAATCATCCGTTACATATACACAATCTAAAACATACAGTAGTACTGTTTGTAGCCGTTGAAGGCAGCATCAGTACTTAGTATGGAATCAAAAAAAAAAAAAAAAAGAACCTGAAAAAAGATGATGACTAATTTCTTTATCAGCATATACAAAAAAGAAAAGTTGTTGATAATTTTCAAACTTCATCCCTTGCTTCCAAATTCAAAATCCCTTACGATACTCTTTTTTGAACCATTTGCCACCGCAATTCCATCTATACTTTATTTGCATTACGTCTATTAACTCGATATTCTTACAATGTCTGTTCCTCTAGAATATACTGAGGAATTGAACTACTTGAACAAGGAAATCCAACGTAAAAACCCAACTGATATTCTTCAATTCTGTGCTAATTATTTTAACTCTCGTTTGGAAGAACAGAGAAAACAACTATGGGATCAACAAGCAAGAGCATCTGCAGCAGGTTTAGTGCTATTCCCTCCAAAGGCTGCTACTTATCCTTCTGACAAGGGATTATTGTTGTTCAAAAACTCCTTTGTCAATGATGATCCTCACTCAAAGGAGGAAGTTGATCCACAAAATAAATTAAGTTCAAATATAAACTCATCATTGTCTTCATATAAATCAATCACATCACCAAATGTTCCAATTACAGCCACTTATACAGCAAGTAGTCCTGCTGGCCTTTTCAAAACAAACTTCGAAGTAGGTGAAGAAAACAGATCTAGTATTCAACAAAACGTTGATCCAATGAGTTCTGTTGCTCAATTCAATAACTTCCAAAGAAGACAATCTCAAACTCCTGCTTCATTCATTCATTCTTCAACTTCTGCATCAAATAATAATATCAATAGTAATCATGATGGTCTAGGTTCTCTACCTAACTTTCCAAAGACTTTTAATGCTCATAGACGTATTTCTGTTTCTGCTGAAACTTTAAATCCAAATCGGATAAAGGATGATTGGGTTGCTCCTGTTATTCCTAAAACTACTGATCAATTGGAGAGATTGGGCAAATCAGTTGTCAAAAATTTCTTATTTGGATCATTAGATGCCGATTCATTAAAAACTGTCATTGGAGCTCTCAAAGAAGTAAAGATTCCTGCTGACACTGAAGTTATCAAACAAGGAGACGAAGGAGATTATTTCTATGTTATTGAATCTGGTAACATTGATTTTTACGTTAATGGCGATAAAGTCAACTCATCAGGTCCTGGTTCAAGCTTTGGAGAATTGGCACTAATGTATAATTCTCCAAGAGCTGCCACTGCTATTGCTCAAACCGACTGTGTCTTATGGGCTTTGGATCGTTTAACATTTAGAAGAATTTTATTAGCCAAAACTTCAAGAAAAAGACAATTATACGAAAGTTTCATTAAAGAAGTTCCTGTTTTAGCCAATTTATCCCTGTTTGAACGTTCTAAATTAGCCGATGCACTTGATACGCAATCATATAAACCTGGGGAAACAATAATTAAGCAAGGTGAAGTTGGCGATAACTTTTACCTAATTGAAAATGGTCAAGCTGATGTATTTGTTGATGGTGAAGGTTTAGTCAAGAGCTTACAGAGAGGTGATTACTTTGGTGAATTAGCTCTATTAAATGACCAACCAAGAGCTGCATCTGTGATCGCAAAGACTGACATAAATGTCGCAACTTTGGATAAAAGAGGCTTCCAAAGATTGCTGGGCCCAGCTGTTGAAGTTTTAAAGAGACAAGATCCAACCCGACACTAGAATGTTACAAATCTTTTCAAAGACAATTCAATAATACTCAAAATTGGGGATACCTTCCGTTTTAACTGGCTTAAAATGAGATTTCTAAAACTTACTTGGTGTAGCCTTCAATCAAGTAATTCTTTAATGCTTCTGGCATAGCAACTTGTGGCTTTGGTTTATTTAATTTTATTGCTCCTTCCAATGTCGTTATGACCTTTATTGCTATTGTTTCTATCACTTCTTGATATCTGATACTGAGAACCTTTACCATTAACGATCTGTATATTATCATAAATGATGAATAAGAGTCACCTTTAATCAATTGGTCATTTCTTGGATAGAAATGAGAAGAAGTAATACCTAATCTAATTCGTTCATCCAAACATTTTTCCGTTTACATAGTAAATTAAAAAAAGTTCGACAAAAAAGACAATTGTAGAATACAAATCTAGCAATTATTGATAAACCCTTCTTGATCGTTGTTTAGAAATTGACAATTTAGAAACTATCAATAATCGTTGGTACCTAAATATCAAAATACACTGACTAAATTATTATATATTACATTTTTATAGAATCATGCCTATTTCTTCTGTATCAAAAGTTTACAAGGATGCTAATGCTCAACAAGAACAGCAATATTGGGATTATGAGAACATCAGCATTTTGTGGCAAGGTCAAGAGAATTACGAAATTACTAGAAAGTTAGGAAGAGGCAAATATAGTGAAGTTTTTGAAGGAGTTGCATTAGATACCAAGGATAAAATAGTGATTAAGGTTTTGAAACCAGTCAAAAGAAAGAAAATCAAAAGAGAAATCAAGATTTTACAAAATTTAGTTAATGGTCCATTCATTATTCAATTGTTGGATGTTGTTAGAGATCCAGTTTCAAAAACACCAGCTTTGGTTAGTGAATATATTGATAATATTGATTTCAGAACCCTTTATCCAAAACTAAGTGCTGATGATGTCAGATTTTATATGTACGATTTATTAACAGCTCTTGATTATTGCCATTCTATGGGAGTGATGCATAGAGATGTTAAGCCGCATAATGTTATGATCGATCATAATAAGAGGAAGCTTAGATTGATTGATTGGGGTCTTGCAGAGTTCTATCACCCAGATACTGAGTATAATGTAAGAGTTGCATCAAGATATTTCAAGGGTCCAGAACTATTAGTAGACTATAGGTTTTATGATTATTCATTGGACCTATGGTCATTTGGAGCAATGTTGGCTTCAATAATCTTCAAAAAAGAGCCCTTTTTCCACGGAAAATCAAACACTGATCAGTTAGTTCAAATTGTGAGGGTACTTGGAACTGAAGAATTATATGCCTATTTGAACAAATATAAGATCCAATTAGGTAAGGAATATGAAGATCTGGGTCATTATACAAGAAGACCATGGTCAAGGTTTATAAATCATTCAAATGAGGATTTGGCTACAGATGATACCATTGATTTTATAAGTAAATTACTACGGTATGATCACGAGGAGAGATTAACTGCTCTGGAAGCGATGGCGCATCCATATTTTGATCCAATTAGAGGCGAGAAGCAATTTTGACAACAAAAATAGATGAATATACGAAAATCAAATAAATAAATGGGAACAGTTGTACGTGGCTAAGGTTTGAGAAAAAACACATAAAATGATTTGAAAGAATAGAACATACAACATCTTATTTTTGTAACAACAGTACCTATCAACAATTCACTTACTTTCTTCATTTGAAGAAATTCATCCTAAGACTGATTTCAACTTAATGTGTTTATTTGATCATGATCAACATTTTTGCTATCCCAATATGTATGATTCCAGTTCAACTTCAATGATTTGAATACCTTTAACAGTCTGACATTACCGATTATCATTAGTGATGAAAGGATAAAGGACTGTAAAGCATGAAGCTCTTTTATTTTTTTTGAAGACATTGGTAGTTTTTCTACTTTTAAAAATCTCTTAGAGTATCTCGCCAACAATTTGATTAATTTTGAAATTAACTTTAAATAAATATGATCATTCTTCATTATTTTAACCGTTCTTTTCTCATCGATTCTTAACGCTGTGATAATTGCATTTGTTTTGAAGCGATTCAAAATATTATCAAAGAAATAAAGATATGATTCATTAATTTTTGCTCTCTGATGAACCCTTGATCCAGGATTGATTTTTTTGAAGATGATGAATAACTTCAAGTATTTACCCACTAAACAAAATAATTCGCAATAAGCATCCATAATGTTGTTTAAACTAGGTTCGTATTCGAAGTAAAAATCCAATAAACCGCGAATGATGTTGAATCTAGTTCTGAAATCCTTATTGTTGTATTGAACAGTATTTAATGAGGATTGCCTAAATAATAAATTAATGAACTTAATATCGATTACTTTAAACTTTTTTGAATTATTACCTGATTCTAAAAGTATCAACTTGGCCAACTCAACAACAGCTATTATATAATTAATAACAACAGGCTCACTATCTGAATCTACTTTTAAAAGATTATTTAAAAGCCTTAATAATTCACAAGTGGTTATTGAATTACAATCAATTTTATTGATGTATCTGATAATATCAATATTAGACTGATCAATAAGTCCTAACTTATCAAAATGATCGTCACCAAAAATTTTCATAATATCTTTTGAATAGCGTTTCAAACCATATTTCTTCATCTTATTTATTAAATGATCTGAGGATTTTATACCATAATTATCATAAGCTGGTGTCAAAAATATTGAGTTTCGATACTTGCATGCGTTCTCAGTTTTTGATTGTAATCCTCCAGTAGCTCTTTCTATCAGCTTGTCAATATCTTTCAATAAACAATCAGCAACAAAAGCGTCATTAAAAATGGATTCAATGCCTTCTTTCATATTTATATTGCCCAAAATGCAAGCCTTTAATTTTTCAGGGATTTCCTGCTTTATTCTAGCAACACCAAACCAAATGTATATAAAACCATCATCAATATAGCAAATTCTATCCTTATAAAGAGACAAATCATATTGTTTTGGCTCCAATTGAGCACATAGTTGTAAACCACCACAACTTTTTCGATAATTGATAAACTTTATGATATCTGAAGTTGTTGGTGTTTGAATTTGATTTTTTCTCTCTTTAAAATAAGGATATGAGCCTGATTTATGCGGTGAACCAATCTCAAGGTGCTCTCCAGAATCAATCAATCTTTTGTTTATATCATCACTTTTTTTAGGAGCATCAGCGGCTAATAATTGAGCCTTTATTGACTGTACATCAGAATTTATGACAAATCGTCGAAAGAAATCTATATCAAAGTTGTGTTACTATATGTTAGTTCATTATATGAAAGCTTTACAATATCTTGTAGTCAGTATAGCTATCCAAAGTATTGATTTATAATCTCACCTACTTCTTATTGAAAGAGCTGGAATTAAAGTGTTTCTCAGATTAATTATTGAAAGTGCCTGTTGATGATTTTGTTAATATATATAAGTCAGTTCATGATTCAAGAAGTTCCATAACTATTGAACTCACCAATGCTAACTTATAGTTAGTTCTATTGATATCATATTGATCCATACTTATGTCATCTCTTATATAGTAATTGTGTTGTTGTAATATTTAAATTTAGTCTTCTCAAATAGAAAAGGAGTAATTTTTCCCTTTTAAAGAGGGCGGTAAATAAATTACAACTTTTTTTATTTTATTTCATTCAAAGTAATATTTATTGAAAAAGAAAACGTTAAAAAAAAAAATTTATATAATATGTTTTGTTTAGGACTGCAAAACCCAAAAGATACCATATCAACAACGTAATTGTTAGATGTATAGATATTTTTAGAAATATATAATCGTAAATAGATCATGTGATAAATAGATAAGGATGAGTTGAATAACAATAGTAGAGGAAGATTTTAAATTGAGATTTCACAACATAAAATGGTTCAAAAAGTGAGTTAAATAATTGAAAAATGAACAAATATAAATGAGGTAACCTTTATTTTGATAATTATTTAGCTAAATGAATGGTAATAGTAGTAGTATTTCTTATAAATCTTCCTCTTTTTTGTTATAATTAACAAAGAATTTATTGAATCGATTCCTAAAATCATCATTTAACAATTGAATGTTACCAATTTTCCATTCGTTAAACATTGTTTCCAATAATTCATCGTAAGAATCAAGTTTATCGTTTAAATCCACAATGTCCAATTGATATTTTTCTACATCTTCTCTTAATTGTAGTTGAGCTGCCTTTTTTCTTTGTCTACATTTAGAAGCAGCAATTCTATTTCTCTCTAATAATCTTGCCTTTTTCCAAGCAGCAGTGCCTGGTATTGGACCAGCTTCTGGATTAAAGATTATTTCATTATTGTAAACTAATTTATGATTTGGAATACCATTTTGTGGATCTTGCGGTACCGCTTGTTGTAAATGTTGTTGTAAATGTTGTGGTTGATGTTGATGTTGATGTTGACGTTGATGTTGAATATGATGAATTTGATGATATTGTGGGATTTGTTGAATTTGTTGTGACAAGTGAACAGGTTGGTTTTGCTGTTGAAAAGAATGCAATTGTTGTTGTTGATAGACTTGTGTAGCAGCATCTTGCAATTGTAATTGTTGCATTGGAATTTGTACTTGTGGTAAATATTCTTGTTTTAATAAATTTTGATCCATAATTTGTATAGGAGTACTATGTTGAGAAATTTGTTGAGTTGGTGAAATTGGATGATCACTTTGAACACCATCATTATTAGAACTATCCACTACGTTAGCCAAAGTAACATTAGAACTGTTATTATTTGTAGTAGTATAATAGGTTTGATTGTTTAAATCTTCATTAAATACAACACCAGTATTATTATTATTATTATTATTATTACTACTAGTAGTAGTAGTTCCTGTGGAATTAACACTAGTATTACCACTACTTGAATTATTATTAGAATTCAAAGCAATGGGAACAGGTTTATGATAAGGTAAAGGAGGAGGTTGTAAATCATATAAATCATCATTTTCTAAATTATGAGTTGTTATTTGACCAATTTGACCATTTGAAATTGAAATTCTTCTTCTTGGTTGTCCTTGTGAATTTAATATCATTGAACTTTCAAAAATTGGAGGATTTGTTAATGGGAAATGACTAATATCAATACCATATGGAGCAAAAAATGGAGATAAAGTATCATTAAAGAAGGCTTGATCATTAATGTTTTGAATGGTATTATTATTATTATTATTATTATTATTATTATTTTGACTATTAATTGTATTTTGATTATTATTATTATTATTATTATTATTATTATTGATATCAATATTGCTATTATTGTCGTTATTATTGTTTGTATTTTGATTATTGATATTATTATTATTATTTATAAAACTGTTAGAATTATTGATATTCGAAGAGATAGAATGATTATTACCAACGTTTAAAATTTGATGATTTGTGAAGGCATTATTAATGATTTGACTTTGAGTCAAATTTCTTGAATATCCTTGATCGTTATTTGGAATTTGATGGTTCATTATTATTTTATCTATTTTAATCTTTTTTTTTAATAATCACTCTCTATTATTATTATTATTATTATTATTAGTATTACTATTTCTCTCTGTTTCTTTCTCTTTCTCTTTCTCTGTTTCTTTCTCTCTCTTTATATATATAATTTAATCTCTCTCTCTCTCCCTGTATGTCTCTCTCTCTATATATATATATCTTTACCTATACGTATATATATATATATATATATATGTAGTAAGTAAGTTATAAGTATATTTTTTTTTTCCTTGATTAGCAATTAGTATTTATAAAAGGAAATTAGATAGTAAGGAGGGGGGAAGGAAGGAGGATATAAGGATAATATAATAAGTTTAAAGTTGAATTTTTAATAAAAAAAATTAAAATAAAATAAAATTAAATTAAATTGAAATAAATTAAATTAAAACAAAAAACAAACAAACACACACAAACAAACACACACAAATACAAGTTGAAGAGAGGTTGGAAAAAAGCAAATTACTGATGAAGGTCTTTGATTAACAAGTAGTGTGTATATATATTTTAACTGTAATATTAGTTGTTAGTTGTTACTTGTTAAAGGGTATAAAATTAAGTATTTAAATTCGCCTTCTTCTTTCTTAAAGAGTAATTTGAAATTTTAGAGGGAAACACAGTTTATCTAATAGAGCTATTTTCAGCGAGGTAAAATTTTTAAATTTTTATCCTAATAACAATTAAAGTATGAGAGTTGAGACTATTTTATTAGGACTAAAGACTTCTATTTTCATTTTTTTGCTAATCTAGTCTAATCTAGTCTAATCTAGTCTAATCTAGTCTAGCCTAGTCTGGCTTTGAGTCTGTGCTTGATTTTGATTTTAAGTGGCAATGCCTGTTAACTAAAATATTTAATATTAATCAATACTGGTAATAAGCACATGTGGGATTGATTAAGGTCATTCAATTATTTATTTAAAATTATATAGATTAATAGATTAATAATAGATTAAAGAAAATTTCCATAATGCTTGATACCTTGATACCTTGATTGTTTAAAGAACTCTTTTCCAATATATTATTAATTTTTATTTATTTAAAATTAATATTAATAAAGAGAACATTATAATATTAATAATAAATTTATAATATATTTGTAATTAGTAATCAGAGTAAATATTTTCCTTTTTTTACCATTTAAATGCTAAAAAAAAAAAAAACTATATTCTTATTTTTTTTTCTTATTACACACACAAAGAAATTTTGTGGAGAAAATTACCTTACTATCTATCATACTGCATACATACTACTTAAACACTATTAAAAAGATTTTTTTCTTTTACTTTTTTCTTCTTTATAGACGATAAACTTTTTTTTTCAATAAATAACGAGCATATATATATTCAAACAATCTGCAAATCTGCAAATTTTGATTATTAGTTATTATAGTTATTCTTTCAAAGTATAATAGATTTTAAAAATTTATTTACTCTCTATGTTCAATATACTTTGGTGTCAATCCCATTCTCATCATTTCTAACCTTCCTGTTATACTACCCACATTTGTACCAAATTTAAAACCTTCTTCTTCTGCTTATTCTTCTTGTTCTTGTTCTTGTTCTTGTTCTTGTTCTTGTTCTTGTTCTTGTTCTTGTTCTTGTTGTTCTTTCAATAAATTCCGTCCTTGTAATGAACCATCTGATCTTTGAGAAAAATTTTCAGTTGTAAAACATTCATTTTCCTCTTCTGTACTTGTCTGTTGTAATGTCATAACCTCATTAAAAGTTGGTAAAATTTCATTCTCATAACTATTATCATTTTTTTTAAATTTGTTATTATTAAAATTCATATTTTTAATATAACCTTCTTCCGAATAACTTGGTAATTCAACATTTTCTTCACAACATCTATAGTCCAATAAATAAATAGGTGTGTCAATTAATACCTCATAATGATGAATCTTACCATCTTTCTCTGATTTTTTGGAAATTCTTAAACTTATTTGTAACTCATGTTGAATCTCTAAATATCTATTATATAATGAAGATGGTTTGGGAAATCTTATTGGTATATTTATGTACTGTTTACTATTAAGTTCAATTCCTTGATTCATTAATAACGTTGGTAATTGATCTCCAAATATATGAGGTCTTGATGAATGATTTCCATTATTATTGATTATATGTGAATTTGATGATGGTATAATAAAATTATTTGTCTCTTCAGAATTAATATCATCATTTAAAAATTGATTTTGAATTGATTTATTTGAACTTGGTATTAATAATTTAGTTTGTAAATCTAAGGAACCAATAATTCCCAAATTTTCTAATAAATTATCATGATCATCAACAATACATTCTCGAACTGCAATTTGATTTCTTAATTTACCAATTTCTAATAATAAATATTTAGAATCATTCATTTCATTTTCATATATCAAATCTTTTGATCTATGAATAATTTTTTCTAAAATTGCAATTTTAATTCTCTTAATTGAAATTTCTTTCATTAATGGAACAAATCTTAATCCAATCAATATCTCAGAACCAATGGTAATAAATTTTTTAGGAATAGAAATTTCATATTGTAAGGATTCTTGCCATGCCTTATTAACATATATTGGTTTATCATATGTGGTAAGGCCAACTAATGGAGGTCCTCTTATAATTTTAATTTCCTTTTGCACTATTTTAGAATTATTTAATTGAACTTTAAACATATGTTGTACAGCTGATCTTTCTAATCGTAAGGTCTCTGGTGTCTTTATTGGGAATAATATTGGCAATGTAAAGATGTAATCTCCTGGTTCATAAAATAACTTATTATCTGACCCAATATCAGTATCATCAGTATTAGAATTTATATTATTTTTCTTTTCAAATATTTTTTTCTTTGATAGACATGGTTCCTTTGTGACTTCTTCAATATTCCTTAATTGTAAAGTTTGCAATTGTTCACCACTACCATATTTAAATTTTGAATTATATTGGGATTGGTTTTGACTTTTATCAATTGCTTCATTTTCAGAATCAGAATCAGATTCAATTGCGTAATCATCATCAATAGTCAAGTTACTTTCTGCTGGAATATAACAATTATAATTTCTCAAATTCCAATCCAATCCACCAACTTGATAATGCTCCTTTTGTATATGTGGATAATTTATATGTGATACTATTTCTGAGGATAATTTGGCAGTTAATGAAGTAATTTCAACTCTCTTTGTAATAGTTAAAATCAAAGTAATTGTATGTGGTATTGGTTCTTGATCCTCATCTACGTCTTCAATACCCATCGAAATCTCATCCAAATTGGCTTGACATGTACTATTAACAGGATTCGTATTTGAAGTGTTAGTAGTGGTATCATTATTAGTTGATAATTCGCTTGTTCTTTCAGTGTTTAATGTATTATTGCTTATGCCACATGCATTACTGTAAGTTGGTAAAATATTATTACTTAAAGATGGGGTCGAAAGTAATTGGGGAGTAGCAGTTGATGATAGATTATTCAATGTATTTGGAGATGAAATTGTTGCTGAAGTTGGTGGAATGGTTGTTGGTGATAGCGTAGGACTGGAAATACTTGTTGTATTTGTATGATTTGAACGTACAGTTCGAATATTTTGAGTATTATTGCTATTACCAGTAATATTACGAGGTAAAAAATTTGGGTTTGAACCAAAATCTTCAATCATTTCCTCTTCATCCCTCTTAATACTTGGTAAAAAGATCATATCACAACAAAGCATTACCTTAATAGAACCATCCATAACGGTGTCTAGTAATTCTGGCAATATAATTCCATTCTCCTTAAGATAGAGCAACAATTTTGGATTAAATCTATGGGAATCATTATGAAGAATACCAGAGGCAACCCCAGAGGCAGCAGAAGATAGTAACGACAGTGCTCTTGTTTTGATAACTTTAGATGCAGATGATATAGAGTTAACTCTTGATATGGTGGTTTGAGAAACAGTTGAAGAGATTGGTGAACCATCAGCCATGAATGAACTGGCAGGTTCACTCTTTCTCCTTAGTTTGAGTTTAAACTTATCCAGCATTGATACAATTATTTATTATCCGAATTTGAACAATATTATGAATATTTTTTCAATGTTAAGTTTATATTTTGTTATATTTTAAAAACTAAAATTTGTAGAAGTACAACTTGTTAGTACCTTGCTTGATAACAAACACGGTTATCATCATGGGAAAAATACGGTCTAATTAATTTTTTTTTTTTGTTAATTTTTTTTTTTTTAAATTTAAGAAGAGATATTGCTGCTACAGTTGTTTATTATTAATTTAAATAAACAGAAATATTGTGATAAATTAGTAACTATTGGGGTAGTCAGTCTTAACATCATTATTTCAGAGAAGCCATTAGATTATTTATCTGTACTTGTGAGTCAATAACGGATCTCAAGTCATAGTTCATTGGACTATAACTCATTGGAGAATAATAATCCAATAGGAAAGGGCTATATAATTCATTTGATCCTGTCTTTTGGTTAAGGTATTTAAGTATTTCTACTGATATTGCACTTCTATTCAATAATCTGTAGATTATAGCGCCTATTGCCCATAGATCTAATGAATGCTGCGCTGTCAAATTTTTGTCTAATTTTTCTGAGGGAGGTTGCAACACAGGGTGTAGGAATTCATTATTGGAAATACCTGCAAACTTTATAAGTTGAACCTTTTCTGTAAATGGACTTGAAATTACTGTAGAAAATTCTAATGATGTTAGTTTAATTTCACCGCTATAATTTATTAGTATAGTCTTTAAGTTCAAATTTCCATGAATTCTATTCATTGCTGATAACCCAATAAGACCATTCAATATTTGCTGAGCGATGTTTCTAACAATTGGAGGAAGATTAACAGGATCCATTTTCTCTAAAAAGTATGAATATGATTGTAATGAATATGCACTACTTTCATAGAACAAAAAATAGTTTCTTTTAATTAAAGCGGTATCAATTTCTAAATGCTTTAAAGACAAAATATTCTTGAAAGTAATTTTATCAGGAGACTTATGTTGTTCATTTTTAATCGAATTTAATAACATAACTTCATTATATATCATTTCATATTGTGCATCTGAATATATTACACTACCTGTACTAATACCATCGGCATCGATACAATAATTCTTAACTGTTACGCATTCATTGGTGATTTTGTTAACAGCCGAGTAGATTTTGGGAGATCCCATGCTGATAATGTTTTGTAGGGAATATTGTTTAAATAACTCTTGGCTCATGATTAATTGATGAAATTCATCCGGTAATGTATAATGGAATGCTGGTACAGGAGTATTGATTGATTTTTGTGACGACTGTTGTTCCCTTATCTGTTGATTTTCATACAGTAATAGAAAGTTTAAAGCAATTACAGAGTCTAGAGTCTTAGTAATAGAATCTGAAGATGATCTATCAATTGGTGCAAAATCATTTGAAGGTGACTTTACATTATTTGACATTGCTTTACTAGAAACAGTTTTGTTTTTAAGGCTATTAGAATCTTCTAAGTTTGACGGAGATGATTTTTTTGGGGTATAATCTTCATCCGAGTAGTCTTCAATTTCCATTAATTCTATACTATAATCATCATTATTATACATATTAGTAGTATCAATAGTAGTATTAGTGGAGTTTTTAGAAATACCACCCTTTAAATTCAGATGTAAATTATTCACCTTTTTCCTAATAGAAGGTAATATAGATGATGGAATAGGGCTAGGATTCTCTACTATATATCTGGCATGGCCGTCAATATCAATATAATCATGTGGATATTCCTTAACTTCGTAAGTATCCATTTTATTTAAGAATTCCAAATTTAAATCAATGTTATTTGTTGAATCTAATATTGAATCACCAAAGGGGAACGTAGAAATTCTTGTCAATATCTTGACAGATGTATGGTTCCAAGAGTCAATAATCAATAGTTCAACCAACTGTGAATGTGATTTTTTTGTAATTTTGATATACAGTGTGACTCTATATTTATCTGTAGGTTTATCCTTTCCTATGTTTGACATTATAAATTGTGCTAATGAATTGCTAAATGCGCCATGTAGTTTCTTAGGCTTCCTTTTCTCCACTGTATAGGAAGAGGCAAACCATGATGTGAATTTGTTCAGTGTATTGTAATCCTCATGGTCCAAATATCCCATTTTGAATCAATTCAAGCAGTTTCTCAGGTATTATGTTAGAAATTTAGTTGTTATTTAGTATTCATTTATTGAATTTCCGCACTTACATCTGGTATTAGACTTCTATATTCGGAAGTAAAAATGTAATTACATGCTCATTGTTTCAAAAAAACCTTTCAAAAATTTGTAAAAATCAACAAAAATAGAAAAAGGGCGTATGAACCTTCATTTAACAACAAGGTACTTTTTTTGCTAAATAAACAACTCAATTGACTGTCATGACAACTTCTTTAAAGTCATTTATCAAGTCTGTCAGAGCAAGTAAAACAATTGCTGATGAACGCTCTATCATTAAGAGAGAATCGGCTCTCATTAGAACATCATTGAAGGATACCACCTTAACACATTCCACATTACGTGTCGATATTCAAAAATTACTTTACCTTTATATCTTGGGTGAAAAGACCCATTTTGCTCAAATCGAATGTATCAAGTTACTAGCTTCTCCAAACTTCATTGATAAGAGATTGGGTTATCTAGCTACAATGTTAATTCTTGATGAAAATCAAGACGTTTTAACACTATTAACGAACTCTTTAAACAACGATATGAACCATCCAAATCAATTTATTGTTGCCTTAGCATTAACCACACTGGGAAATATAACCTCTCCTGAATTAGCCAGAGACTTATATACTGATGTTGAAAAGATTTTGAATTCTAACAATTCCTACCTGAAGAAAAAGGCTGCTATTGTTTCTTCCAAAATTGTTGAAAAGGATCCAGATTTAAGTGAAATCTTTTTACCAAAAATAAATGATCTATTAACAACAAAGGATCACGGTGTTTTATTGGGGACTTTGAAACTAATCAGAAGCTTGAGTGATGTGTCCTCATCCGTAGAGGACCAAACCAAGTTGATAGAGTTAATTCCAAGAATTATTTCAATTCATAAAGCTATTTTATCTAGTGGTTCAAATCCAGAATATGATGTAATGGCAAATCATGATCCATTCTTACAATCATCGTTAATGAGAACGCTAAGAACTTTATTTGTTTATGACTCTGCATTAGTTCATTTGGAATCTTTTAATGATTTATTAACCAATCTGTTCTCCAAAGTGTCAAGTCCGAATATATTGGATGAAGCGTTTAAGGTTATTTTTAAAATCGATAATATTGATCAATCTGTTAAGGTTTTAGCCATCAATGTATTGGGTCAATTATTATCCACAAGAGATAATAATAATAGATACGTTGCATTAAATGTTTTATTGTCTGTAGTTAAAGTTGAACCTTTAGCTGTTCAAAGACATAGATCCACCATTGTTGCTTGTTTATCAGACTTGGATATTTCAATTAAAAGAAGAGCTTTAGAATTATCGTTTGCAATTTTAGATTCCTCAAATGTGAGAATGCTTGTTAAAGAAATTCTATCATTTATTGAAGATCCAATTAACGATAAAGATTTAAAGGTCTATGTTTTGACAAATTTAACCAATATCCTAGAAAAGAACTCATTAATTCCAAATGAAAAATGGAGGCTTGATACTCTAATCAGATTGATTGAGCATAATGGTCAATACCTAAGCTTATCAATCATAACTCAAATGATTACTTTGATCATGAATATTAATGATAAAGAGTTAAAAGTATATACTATCAATAAGATTTTTAATTGTGCATATGAAAATTACAATCTTAATGGCTTAAGCCTAATTAACATTTGGCTAACTGGTGAATATGGTGATCTATTGATCAATTCAATATTAGATCAAAATCATAAAGCTATCAATGAGAATACTTTAATTGATTATATAATTAAACTAACCAAATTAGATGATGGTTCATTGACCTCATTCTTATTAACGGCTTGCATTAAACTAACAGCTAGAATCAATGGTGGTAATCTGGATTCATTAAAAGAATATATTGATACACAAAAAAATTCAGTAAATATCAACATTCAGATTAAGGCAACTACTTATTCTATTTTATTCAATAAACCACTAAGTGTTAGATTAGGCTTATTTGAGAAATTACCAGCTCCAAATATAAAAGAAAAAGAATCGACATCATTACAAACCAACAAGGAAGTACCAACAGCATCTGGAATAACGACAAATAATTCGTTTAACATTGCTGCAAAGACAACTAAAAATACGGAAGATTTGCTACTAGATCTAATGGATGATGAACCTTCTGCAACATACAATCAAGGCACTAACAATGTTGGCTCCACCACTAGTAATTTAGATTTGTTGGAGGATATTTTTAGTACAAACAATACTGGATCCACATCTAAATCTACACCATCAAATCAAGATATTTTAGGGTTCTTCAATAAACCAGTAGCTGCTAATATCACTAGTAATACAACTAGTAATACAACAAGTAATCAAAATCATGTGGCAAATCCAATTGTTAAATCAGTTACTAATTTCATTGAAGCTTTTGCGAATGAAGATGTTAAGATTTCATTTGGGCTGAAGACCAAATCATCAGGACAAGTTATTATTGAATCATTAATTGAGAATATATCATTGTTAGAATCTACTATTTCTAGTATCAAACTATTAGTTGCCATCCCAAAGACGCAAAAATTGACAATGTCGCCATTATCTAAGAATGTTACTTTAAATAGCATTACCAGGAAGGTAACTCAAGATATGAAGATTATTGGACCAATTGATTCGAAAATAAAACTAAGGGTAAAGTTTGAATATGAAATCAATGGCTCCAAGAAGGGTGAACAGTTTGATTTCAGTGGAATCAAAGATACTCTATGATGAAATGTAATTAGTTACGGCATGTATGTACTTTTTCTTCGTAATTGCAAAATATATACTATATAATTTAATCTTATTTCATACCATATAATTAAAAGATTTATACATATAGAAATGATAAATGTAAAATGAGCGAAACTTTTAGCACATTTATGCTATTCAAATTTCAATCATTATAAGAGGGACCTATCTGTTGTTTGATTTGGTCCTCTGAAGCTTCAGTTTTGGATCCAGATATTATTGACTTAATGGTGGACTTGAACACCTGAAGAAACAGCTTCTGCAGCTTCATCAACCTGTTCAGATAAAGCAGCAACAGGTGCAGTTAAGATATACTTGTCAGAAATTGGAACAATGATTGAATTATATACAACTTTTGCACCGCCAAATTGAGGTAGGGCCAAATATAATAGAGCTACAGTTTTGATGAACCAGTAAAATGGAACCCAATAAAGGATGACAGAAGCCCAAAATTCAATAACATTTAAAAAAGCAAAGACAACCCAGTAGGTTAATAAATCAGTATCATCTTTAGTATCTGCAGTCTTCAAGGCCAATAATGAATAATAAGCTGGAATGACGAAGCCAGCAATGTTGGATAATAATTGACCAATGCCACCAAAATTCAAAAAAATCAAAAAGAAGTAAAGGAAACCTGAACCTACAATAGCGTATGACTTTGGCAATTGCGTCTTTTGTTCGAATTGAGCCAATAAGGGATTGTCAAACTTAGAGTCTAGAGTAGACAATGTGTTTCTGAATTGGGAAACGAAATCTGACATGTTGAATACTTCAAATGTAAGTTATGATATTGTGAACAGTTTGTAAACCAGCAAAGGAGGCAATTCAAAAATATAAATCTTGTTCGCTTTTAAAAGACCGAACGAGACTAAAAAAAAAAAAAAAAAAAAGTGTGGAAATACCAATACTACCAATCTCTATCATTACTACTAAATAGGGTTAAATGGTAATTCATTGTACATTCGGTATATTTCTATCTTAAACCATGATGCTATGGTATATGTATATGTGATTTATAGATTATATTATATGTGCAGAAGTTGTTGTCTATCTTTTGGGTAGGATTGCAATCTCAAAAGTTTGTAAAGAGTTTTGTTATATCTTGACAAGTATCTAATTCCGGTATTACTTCTTTTCTTCAACTTTAACCCCAGTTTCAGACTTTGAAGTAGTGGAGCCAGTGGAGTCTGACTGTAGTGGTTCGGTAGGCTTAATCTTACCTAGATCAATAACCTTAATCTCAACTGGTTTGTTAACAGGTTCATCAATGTTAATTTTATCTTTAATTTGAATGATGGTACCTCTTTCCTTTTCTTGTTCTGTTTCATTTTTAATCAATTCCTCTTGCTCCTTGATTAAATTGATCTTCTTCTTATTAGATAGATCTTGAACAACTTCATTTTCAGCTTCATGATACAATTCTTCAGGAATTGAAATTAATACAGATTGAAGAGCATCATATAAAGTTTCTTGACGATTAACTTGTCCATAAGTATAAGCATTTGATAAAATCAATAAAGTTGAAGGAATCTTTTGTTTCAATCTCAAATCTAACCATATTTTTAGATCGTTTTGAAGTCTCATTGGAGCGACACCACTGATTCTAATACCTCTTGATGAACAAGCATTTTGTAATTCAATGGTAGACAATGATTCAACGCCTTCATAATCAATGGCTTTATCATCGTTTTTAATTGTTAACAACCTATATCTAATTCTAAATCTTAACATTTGATCAGTACCAATTGGTTTCAAGTTAATATATTTTGAAATTGCAATTAATTGAGCTCTATCTAAATTATCCAAGACTAAATCATCTTTAAATAGCTTAGCAACTCTTAATAATTGTTCCCTTGATGGTGGCACAAGACCAGTTCTAACTCTTTTGAAAAAATCTTTGAAATCATTCTTTTGCTCTTCAGTAAATGAATTATTTGGTAAATGGATTAATTTAACAGTTTTCAATTTCTCTGAAACTAATTGTCTGGTCTTTCTTAATGATAAAATTTTTTTTTCTTTATCAATTTTTGATTCATAGGTGGAAGGTAATAAATTTGGAAAGATCTTTAATGCAATTGGTAATAACAATTCAGCAAAAGGTATTATAACAAACATTGAAAATGGAACTAGTCTTGCTAAATCTTGAGTAGTTCTCTGTAATTGTTTATTTTCTCTTCTAGTTAATTCATAACCCGAGGCAAGTTTGCAACCTAATTTGAAAGAAACTTTAATTTCTAAACCTAAAAGTTTGGTGCCATCCCAATAATGATGTACTTCATGTTTGATTCTATCCCATAATGGAGGCTTTGTTTCACTTGGTGGAGTTGAAGTTGAAGTTGAAGTTGGAGTTGGAGTTGAAGTTGAAGTTGGAGTTGGAGTTGGAGCTGAAGTTGGAGTTGGAGCATGTGTCTCAGAGGAAATTTTAGCAGAAGTAGGTGTTGAAGAGTTGGAAGATACATTATCCTTCTTCACCTGTTGTTGAAATCTAAATGATGAGGTATTGATAGATCTATTAATTACTGTTGATGAATGTATAAATTGATTGTAGTTGACCAGAGTAGACGCACTCTTCTTGGTCAGTATTTGAAACATTTTTAGATCTTTGTTCTTTAAAATGTATTGGTGAAACTATTTTCATGTATTATGTATAAATGGATACTAATTTATAAATGGACTGAAATTATTCAAATACAATAGTAGAATATTAGGGTAAGCCAGTAATGATCAAACAATTAAATTGTTATAGGAGATGAAGAGATGTAAATTTTTATATTATATTTTATTTTATTTACCTTTCTCAACGCCCACATAAATTTTCAAATAGTTTTTTTTTTTTTCTTTATAAATTTTAAACTCGGAACCAAAATTAAGTCTCAAAAATTATAATAGTGAAAAACGATACTAAATAAAGCTACAGTACTTGTTTGACATATATATGTAGTAGTAGAAGGTATATAGATATATTGAACTTATAACTGTTTAACAAATGTTCCATCCTCTGTATAGACATATTGATTCAACCATCTTTCGGCTCATTGCTTAAACATAAATACCCTAACACCACAAACAGAGCCCATGCACCACTTGTGATAAAATAAAAAAATGAAAATGAAAATAAAAATAAAAAATAAAGCGTGAAAAAAGTGGACCAAAAAAAAAAAAAGAATATAAAAAAAAAAAAACAGGATTCGAGATGAAAAGAACTTAGTTAGTACTCAAAACTTCACTCAATATCTTCTTTAACTACTGCCCAGCGGACTGATAACTTCAGTACAACACAAAAATTTTTAAGAAAAATATTTGGCGCTACTATCATAAAGATAATAGCTATTTACTATATATACTTAATTTATTATAGTTATAGTATATATTTATAAACTGGTCCTACTCATTCTTGAAGATACAGTATAAAGATTAATCAGGAAGCATTTAACTATACTTCTCTTTATCTATATCCTCTTGATATACTCATTCTCCACATTATCTTCTCATTCTACCTCATCTCTTCCTTGCATTTATACTATTAGATTAGGGTTTGACAATAATCTATATTACATTATTAATTTTGCTTCTATTATATATCAATATAAAAGAATTTCATTTGATTAAAAAGCTTATATATCTAATTGTCTAAATATAGTAAAAACAGAACTAATCAAAGATACTTATTAATCATGGCTATCAAAAGAAAATGGGAACAACAAACTCAAGATTCTCCTACATCAAAAAAATTATCTTCAAAGTCAAACCTTATCAAATCTTTAACTTCTTTAACCAAAGATAATAATAATAATAATAATAAACAGGATGATTATGGTAGTATCAGTAGCAGCAGCAACAATAGCAGTAACAGTAGCAGTGATAAAGAGTTGATTGACATCCAAGCTATACAACTAGAAAAGGAAAATAATCTGAGTTTAGAATCTAAAGATGATTCTGACTCTGAATCTGATGATGGTGATGATGATGATGAAGAAAAATATTATGAATATGATGCAAAATCAAAATCAAAATCAAAATTGAAATCAAAATCAAATACTGATTCAAATGCAAATTCAAACTCTAAATACACTTTATCTGCACAAGATGTTCAAATTGCTAGAGAAACTGCTGAATTATTCAAATCAAATATATTTAAATTAGAAATTGATGAATTAATTAAAGAAGTTAAATTAAAAGATAATAAAATATCCAAAATTGAAAAGTTTTTACATAAGCTATACGACTTGATCCAATTAATTCCAGAATTAAATAATCAATCTTTATTGAATGTGGAAAATTGGTTTGCTAATAAATCTGCTGTCATCCCATTTAATGATCCAAAGCCAAATAATATTAACTATAAATTTGGTTATTTAAAACCTGAAAATATTTCAATTATTGGTTCTTTTGGATTAAAGACTGGTATTCAATCAGTAAATAATA